>VUQR01024944.1:0-11982 GCA_015108515.1 Hemichromis elongatus | reverse complement strand
ACCTACAAACTCCAAAAACCACGTGTTTTGGAGTTTGTATGTGCTTCGGAGTTTGTACGTGTTTGGACATCAAAGTATACCCCAGTTGAAATTTTAATGACAGGCCACTAAATCTAGAGTTATGGTAAAATATATATGCGTATTAGTGCTGTCAATAAATTAAAAATTTAACTAATTAATCTCACAATTTTCTGTTCTTAATCAGGATTAATCGCAATTACTTGATCAATAGCCTGGTTGCAATTTAACCTCCTAAGACCCGAACTCTTTCGTGGCATGCATTTTTAATTTCTCTTTGCTATTTGGACTGATTGGGACCTGATGACTGTAAAAACAAAGAATTACGTGATTACGTAATTCGTGGCTCCGAAATGGCTCTTCAGGTTGTTTTCTTGCTTTAATTAATTTATTATCAACAACAATATAAAATTATGCACATAAGGAATTACTAATGTAAAAAAAATGGTTTTATATATGCTTACATATAAATATATACAATGGCCCATAGAGACAAATCATGTACAAACTCCAAAAACCACGTGACTCCAAAAATCCGTGAATTGTGGTAAGTCCTGAGATTTGAGTTTCATCCACATACCTGAACCAAGGACTTGGAGGTGTTCCAGGGTAGAATAACAAAGTCCTCTTTCCTACTTCATCTATGTAAAAGTTGGCAATGATTGGTCACACTGGGAAACCCATGGCACACCCATGTTTCTGCCTGTAGTACTGACCCTTGTATGTAAAATAGGTGGCCAAAAGCCAACACACTTGGTGCTGAGAGTGGTCCTGCTGCTGAGGTTGAAGTTATCCTGTAATCTTTTACAAACTACCTGCAACGCTGCATTCAGCTAGGACTAAAGAAGTCACTTGGATAAGTGACAAAATGTTTCTACCACTGAAAAAATTACATCCAGAATTAACTTTTTGGGATTTCCTTACCTGGATGATTGAGCATATATCAAGATATTAGTGTTATTTTATTTATTTTTTTTTTATCTTAAATGACTTTCGTGTTTCAGGAGAAACTGAGTTCTTACAGTGACCTTTCTGCCAGCAGCGATAGCTTGTCTGAAAACAAGGTGAGGTCCAGTAGCTGCTGTAGTGGCAGCAGATATAATGTTATCTGGAATTACAGTGTACACATAGAGCTCAATGGTATATTTACCTGCAAAATTACTTGACTGACTTTAAGTAGAATAACCGAGCATGAGCATACTGTTCGTGTCTGACTTTTGGAAATTCTCTGGCACAAGAGAAATTGTGCAAGAGGAAAGAGGCTGAGGAAGGCTTAGTGTACAGTAAGAAAAGCTGCCATGGAGTTTTTTTTTTTGTTGTTGTTCGGAAGCTCTAATTTTGTACATGTGTTTAGATCCTGTTCATAGGCAACAATCTCAATTCTCTTGTGTTTGTGGAAAGATGGAGGTGTGTGGTTGTCATCATGTTTTATCTTATCTATCTCAGGAAAAGGGAGGCTTCTTGTTTGGTTTACTTAAAAAGCCCAAAAAAACAGCGGATGAGACGCCAACGCAGGTGAGCTTGCAACAAAAGTGCACGAAATAATAATTTAAATTATTAAAATAATGGTTTTATTTAAGGAAAACTTATTTGGAGGAGAAATACGTGGACAGAAATATTCATTTTAGTTTAGTGTTGGTGTATTTTTATCCCTCTTAAATGACTGGTGTTTCAGGAAAATCTGAGTGACCACAGGGACCTTTCTGCCAGCAGCGACAGCCTGTCTGAAAACAAGGTGAGGTCCAGTAGCTGCTGTAGTGGCAGCAGAGACAATGTCATGTGGAATTATAATGTACACACAGAGATCTGTGATAACTAGACTAAATGAGCACGTGCATACTGCTCCTGTCTGTTTCAGGAAAAAAAACGATGGTACGCTGGGATGTTAAAGAAGTCGCTGAAACAAGTTGAAGCTGAAAGTGATCAGGTAGAAATTTTGATAAAATATCCCATAAAATGACTCCCATGATGTTTTTATAACTACTCTAATAAAGCCAAATAATCACATTGATTATTACCTTTATTGTCGAACAAATCAAAATTAGCAAAATTAGCCTATTTACTTTATGTTTCAGGATCAGCAGTCCCTGCATGGTAACTTATCCAACTCTAATGATGATCTGACTGAAGCCCAATCACAAGTGAGGATAATTTAATATTATATTTATGTATTTCCAGTTAATTGTTCTAATGTCACCAGGAAAAGTTTTTGTTTTTTTGTTTGTTTTGGGGGTTTTGAGTGGAATCATCTGCAGAAATCCTAAAGCTCCTGGAGAAGGGATGCCTGGGCAGGGATGAATCGCTCAAATGATTAAATGACAGGCTCTCAATATACTGTGTTGTGCTTAGTTTCTTTACATAACTAGCATGGACTTGGGGAAACCACAAGATAAATTTGCAGAATAATTTTTACAGAATAAAAACTGTCCTCCAAAGTTCAGTCCAACCTATCCCATCTCATATGTTCCCCACTAGTTTCTACTGTGGCAGTCCAAATATCATTCAGCTTCTTCTCCAACGAGGATCTCATTTCACCATTAAATGGACTCCAATTTGACTATCTTGGACATGCAGCATGTCCTCACACTGCTCTGGATGTCCACTGAGAGCTGCATAGCAAGTTGGTGGACTTGGATTTCATCCACCTGACATAGACTCACCGGAGAGGCAGCTGAATAACATAATTCGGCTACATCATGAATTTCATGATGTCTAAATTTCAGACTGTTTTGCGGCACTCAAATACATTCATGCATACACTTGTAGAAGCCATTTCTTTGCACCTTTGGTACATACGTGCACATGCACGTATGTACCAAAGGTCATCTTAAAACTTACATTTATGGGATACACATGAACTACTAGAAATATTGGCTTATGCTGAAGGAAACTAAGGTGGGGTTCTTGTAGTGCTCATTAAAATACTAAAGGGTGTAAAGTTGAGAAAATGAGGGAGGAAAAATTGAGTTCATAGTGTATTTGTTAAGATAAATTAAAGGAGTGAAGAGCACAGTGAAGATAATGGAGTCAGGAGTCAGATGACACTAAACCTGGTTTGTCTGACTGAAACTCAGAACAATTTTAACAAATTTCCAAAGAAGCCTGGAGGCATTTTTAACATAACTCTTAAGTGTTGTAAGAACAAGAATAATATTTGAAACAGAACAGCGCTGTGTTCTGTTGCTTATTTAATATAATTATGTAAATAAAAACTGTATTTGCTTTTTTTGTGCTGAAAAGTAGCATGAATTGTAGGTGTGCCATTACTACCTCTTACATTTGAGTCAAACATGTGTTTGCATTTTTTACAGTGTGTCACGTTTGCATTTCAGGATAAAGAGTCATTGCAGACCGAGGCATCGGCCAGCGATGAGAGCACAAAAGTAAGAGTTTTTAACAAACTTTGGAGGGTGATTGAACCTGATGCTGCTAACTGACTAATGAAAACAGCACTTAGTGGTGAAAACATTTTTTCACTTTATATCAGGAGAAAGGAGCAGACAGCTACAAGCTACAGCTGCCAGGGTTGGCACCTACCTCTAATCAAAGCAGACAAACACCCAATAATGCAAACTTTAAGCTTAAATCATTTTTATACAAGGAGGTTATGAAAGATTTCATAACCTCCTTGTTTTGTCAGGACAGCTGGGGAGTTCAACCTGTGGTCAGATGCTTTTTTTCAGCTCTGGAAAACCACTGGGATGTAGAGGGTCTCTCTAACTAGCTCAAGGGACAGCACCAGCTGTAATCCAATGATGGCGCTGGAGTTTGTTAGAAGGATGAGAGATTCACCGGCTAGCAGGAAATTATATTGGAGTTGGGTCACAAAGCATGGTGCAAAAAAAGGTTTTGCAGGGGAGAAGTCCAATTGGTTGCAAACTGTAAATTAAAGTGGAGCTTACATTTATTACTAAAGAATATAAATTCAGCTACTATTGTAGCTCACTGATTGAACAGGTGCCTGTATGCCTCATGGCTGAATGCAGTGGGTTCGAGTCCCCTTCCCCTGCTCTCTCTCTCTCTCCCTGTCTTTCCTGTCTACTCTACACTGCTCAGCATTAAAAAAAGGTAAAAAAGTGTGAGTTTGCTCCAAGGTAAGTTAAAAGATTAGAGAGCAAGCAAAGTGAAGGTAATAGTGGGAAAGCGATAAATAAGAACAATCACTATCTAAATGTCAACACTTTGAAATGGAGGTGTTTTCTTAAGTTGCAGTGCATTTGACCTCTCAGGGCCACTATACAGTAGATAGGCCTTACAGTTTAAGTGCCCTGCATTACAGATATGCTGTTGGGTAAACGTACCACAGAAAGCAACACAGAAATGGCAAAGAAATGTATATTAAATTCAGGGACAAGCAATACTTAAAAAAGAGTAGCGTACAGGAAACATTGAATTTTTCTCTTACTTTTCATATTCAGTCATAGTGAATGGTACTTCTCTGGTGATGTGTATGCATATTTTGGAAGATTTTCTTTTTGTCACTGCGATGGTATCATCTGAATTCTCTACAACTTCCTGAAGTGCTTTGCTTTGATCTTTACGTTCTAGAGAATGCACACATTGCTTAAGCATCACCATGTTCGTTAGTTTGTTACAGTTTTAAAAATATCCTGGTAATCAGATACTTCTTCCGTCTGTCCTCTTCTGCTCATCTTCTTCACAGTCGTAGGGGATGAAGCCTATCCTTCATGCTAGCCTATCAATAAACTGTCTTTAATACAAAATCACACAAACATTACGTTATTCTTAAGTATTGTAATATAAGAGGAGCATCCAAATGAGCTCTGTGTAGTTTTGATAATAAACTAAACACCCTATTTACTTGTTCTTTTGTGCTCCTAAACCACAAAAACAAGCTTCCTGTAGCACTTGCATATTAGTTTCATGTAATGATTTAAAACTCATACACACTCTCACCATTTAGCAGTTCTTTGTTGCCATTTGTCCAGCATGATCAGTGGACAGCATATTCAGCCTCAGTCTGTACTTGGTTGGTCAAATATGACAGTTGTGTGGCAGTGTGTGTTGTTTCTCTTTCAGGAGAAAGAATCACTGCAAACAGAGGTGTCAGCCAGCGATGACAACAGCACAAAAGTGAGAGAGACTTTTTTCCCCTTTTTATTCCTGTGTGATTGAACTGTGTGAATTATACAAACCACCACATCACAAATTCCTCTTTTTCTCCCTGTGTCAGGAAAAAGGAGGTGTTTTCAGATCAATGTTTAGGAAATCTCCCAAACTGTCTGAAGGTCCCCGACTGGAGGAGGTAGTAGTTTCTTTTGATCTGTATTTCAGAGCATATATTGTATATAACAGAATATATGTGGATATAGTCACAGTGATGCAAAAGACTATTAGAGAATAAGTAATATTTGCCAGATATTAAAAATGCCTCGGAAAACAAGAGCAGCTCGAACAGGCAGTGTGATCCAGTCCAATGACTCGGATTATTGGAGGTGAAGCAAGGCTATAGCCACTCGTTTCGACGATCGCCTGTTATTCAAAGATGCAAACTTCAGAAAATAATAAAAGGAAACCATCTGACAGGTGAGCTGTAACGTACAGTTATAACTGGGGAACTGCTTTAGCAGCCTGGCATTTTCATAGTTTCCTTGTCTTACTTACCAATTAAGAAACCAAAACAATGTCAAAGGTCAAATCTGTAAACATACGGTATAAAATCACACTGTAAACGATGCACGACAGACCTGAACACATCTCATCACTTTTCACACACACTTTTATTGCAGCTGTTATTTTACACACTTGGCTGCAGCTTTTACACACATCAACAACAACCCACAGGACCCAGTTCGTTTTGTTTTATGCCAGCAGGGCGTGATTGCGGATGCCGCACAGGTGCGCTGCAGAGCATGCCCTGCCACACACACACACACACAGTGCTTTAACATGGTAGTCTTACTTTTGAAGCCAGCCTCAAATGGCTGTTAGAGGAACTGCAGTTTTAGGCAGCTCTACATTTTGTTTCATAGTTAGTTTCTCATTTTATAATTCAGGTCCTAACTAATTAGTTATGTTTGCTATGGAGACAAAAAAGAAAGAAAGAAAGAAAATGATCACTTAATTTTTCTTGTTTATTCAGGTAAACGTCTTCAGAAAGTAGACTTCTAGCCAGAATTATGTGGCACATGTTTACATGTTCCTGTGATTCCCTCTACCTGCCTCTACTTGTTGTATGTCAGGTGTCATTCCATCATGATCACACAGGTTGAGTCACATTTTTGTTTGTTTAGGGTGCTGAGACGTTGCTTTCAGAAAACAAGGTGAGACTTTCATGACAGAACTGACAGATCCTCCCTACACACCCACTGAAACCAAATGACTCACCTCGACAAACATGTATAGACTCAAATAGCTGCCATTCTGTGAGAGAAAGACAGGTTTCCGGGTAATTATGAATTTTTAAGAAAATAAGTTGTCCTTTGTCATCTCTCTCTATAGGAGAAAGGTGGTTTGTTTAGTGGACTCCTCAGAAGGTCTCCAAAAACACCTGGAGAGGTAATGATCCTCAAACACAATCATAGTTTTCATCTGGAAACTCTGGCAAGAGTACGCTAATCTTATTCAGAAACATTTCACACATTCATGGCATTCAACTACAGGAAAAGTGCAATCAATCAAAATCAAAATCCTCCAAGAACTAGAATCCTTTGCGATGTGATCCTCGGGCTGTAAACCTTTTCCATAGCAGATATATTTGACTTGTATGCATGCTAGCTTACTGGAATTGCTGGCAGGGATGCCTAATGGACCAGAGCCATGATAAACATAACATGTTTCACCTTTTTCCTGCTATGAGACGTCAGAGTGTCTCTTGTGACCCTGGTTTCAGTAGAGGCGGGCCAATGAAAAGATCAAGGAAGTTTTCCAGGTGAATGAATCTGTAAAGGCAACATAGAGAAAAAAAGAAAAAAACTGACTTCAATTCAGCTTTATTTATGTAGTGCCGCTTCACAGCAACAGTTACCTCAAAATGTATTCAGTTGTGAGATTAAGTTCCTGCAGCATTAAACGAGGAACCCTAATGATCAGAATGAACCCTATGAACAAGCACTTAGAGACAGTGGGAAGGAAGAACTCCCTTTTAACAAGAAGAAATCTGCTGCAGAATCACACTCAGACACGCCATCTACTAATATTGTTTTAGAGGTGAGGAAAAAAAAGAAAAAGGTAAACAAACGGAGACTGCAAATAACAAACATGACAAAACACAAACGATGGGAGCGAGAAGACGAGTTAATGACAGGCAGCAGTGGCATGCATGTGCATCAGAAGTGAACTATGAGAAGTGGAGATGAAATGCTCCGTCTCCTGAGTTTCCTCACAACAGTATTTGTGTCCAGGGTAACAGCTTCTAAGTCAGGGGTCTCAAACTCCAGGCCTCAAGGGCCAGTGTCCTGCAGGTTTTAGATCGCACCCTGGGTCAACACACCTGAATCAAATGATTAGTTCATTACCAGGCCTCTGGAGAACTTCAAGACACGTGGAGAAGGTAATTTAGCCATTTAAATCAGCTGTGTTGGATCAAGGACACATCTAAAACCTGCAGGGCACCGGCCCTCGAGGCGTGCAGTTTGAGACCCCTGTTCTAAGTAAATAACTAATTAGACAGATGTATTCCCTTTTTTATGGTAAAATCCTTAGAAAAAAATTAAAATCAGGGACAGTGGGGATGGAAGCGGTCAGACGGCGTATGAAATCAGATAAATGACGATCCTGGTGAATGAATAAATATAACAGCAAGGGAGTCTTTTAACCGCGTGCTGCTGTTAAATTATCAGCAGCTGGATTGGAGAGTATTAAGGTTTCACATCATGATAACACTCAAAAGTTTCTTTAACTTTTTTACTGACTGTTAAATTAAAGGTCAATGTGTCAGCTCTATTTCTACATTCTGTCTTGTTACAATGATATCTATACTTTGCATGTCTTTGAGTTTCTAAACTGAAAAGTGAACGATAAACTTGTGGCACACACTAGTAGGTTTGTCCATGCAGTCTTACTACAGTGTACTGGGTTTAGGTCATCCACTCTCTCTCACCTATTTTACTATTTCACTAACAGTTATCATTTTAAATGTTATTTATGAAACTTCCTGAAGCATAAAACTGTATTTTGTTACCCTGTATGTGTAATGACAGTAAAATTAAATCCTAATCCTAAAGTTGCAAGGAAAATATTTATTGCCATCAATCAACATTTTAAAGCTTTCTCTAACAGACTTTTTCATCTTCAACCTGTCAGTAAATAAAGAAATCTCTTGTTTCAGGGAAATTCGTCAGCAAACAAAGATGTTTCAGACAGCAGTGACAGTCTGACTGAGGCTGCCAGCACCAAGGTTGGTTTGGCTGCAAATATAAACTCGCTCTTAAGATAAAATAATAAATGTTTAGTATTAAACATTATTGTGGTAATACGGGTAGTAATGGATGGCAATATGATATTACCGTAAAGTAGCACAGACACAGGCTGTTCTTTGTTTTTTGTCCTCTAAAGATCAGAAAATGATTTCTCAAATCAGACCTGAATGCAAACACTGCAGCGGTGTTTTTTGGAATCTCTATTTGTTATTTTGGATTGCTGCACTAGCTAAACACGAACTTTCTAAAACAGTAAGGAAATTATTTCATTACTTTACATATACTGCAGCTGCTGAGTGCTATGGTATCTCAAAAAGATATCAGAAATGCATTTATGTCAAAGGCTGGGAAATCACCATGTCACAGCAGCCAAAACCTGGAAAAACTGCTTGGCACATAACACTTGATGTCACATAGGAAATTAATTTAAAAACTGAATACAGGCATTGTTGGATGAGAGGGCGTCATGGACGCTTTTAAAATAAACTGCAAAAACCCAGTGAGCGTCTTTTTGAACTGGGTTTAATAACATGTTGCAACATGGAGAGAAATGCTATCGTTGTTGCTAACGATGGCCGCCATCCTGATGTCTTTAATACAACATACAGACAAAAACATTCAACAACTCAAGTTAGGAGTTTGTTTTTGACTTAGCTGTCGCCTAAAGATTTACCTCCCAAATCCTCCCTCCTTCCTTCCTGAGATAAGAACAAGGAGTCTCGCTATCTGTTTAACATCTCACATGAACTTAAAATGCCCCACTTTGTGTGTGTGTGATAGAGCATAAAGACACACTTGTGATGCTATTCACAAGTTGCCTACTGGTGGTGGTCAGAGGGCCCGGTGGCGCAGCCTCTGTCAGGGCAGCTGTGGCTGAAATGTAGCTTGCCATCACCAGTGTGTGGATGTGTGGATGACTGTAATGTAAAGCGCTTTGGGGTCCTTAGGGACTAGTAAAGCGCTATATAAATACAGGCCATTTACCAAGTGAGAAAGTGATATTACTATTACTAAAGTAATCGTATCAAAATATGTGATCAATAGAGAACTTTGCCATTACAACGATAAAGACATTAAAAAATCAATTGTACCCGTTAAAATGTTCAGCCTCCCACAGAAGAGGTGACTTCTGTCATTTAAACTAAAAAAAATCCTTAGTAGTTCATTTGACCTGAATAGTTGAATAGTGGTGACCAGTGAGATGCCTCTGAGCAAGGCATGGGGTAGAGAGTGAGCTGTAGATGTGTTAAGTTAATCCTCCATTCACAGCTGTTAAATAACATTTAGTTTAGTCATCACTTGCCTGTGTTTTCTCAGGAGAAAAGGCCAGAAGATGATGAGATCTCAGGCGTCAGCGAAGGCGGGGTCAAAACCACAAAGGTGACTAATGTTTGTGTTTAATGTTTACAATTTCCTGAGTAAATCTAACCTTCAGAAATGTATTATCTGTTGCTATTGTAAAATCATATAAAGTTCCACTTGGATTCTATGATATCTAAATAAAATATCCAGAAAAATATTGAACCAAAACATTTTTGGGAGCTCTAGAGCTCATCTTAACGCTGTTTATTTTGTCTTTATCAGGAGAAGGGCCTGTTCAGTGGACGCCTCAAAAAGGCTTCTAAAGCGTCAGGAGGAAGAACTGATTCACCGGTAAATGAGAGTTTGTGGATGTACAGAAAGTCTGTCGTGTGAAATATATAAAAAAAACGTTTTTTGCATCTTTATACTAATGGACCCCTTCCTGTTTCAGGACAGAGATGCTCAGAAAGAGCTGCTGACAAGCAATGATGACTTGTCTGACAATAACATCACCAAGGTCAGGGATTTAAAACAAAAAAACAAACAAATCTTGTATGGAAAATCACTTCGTTAGGAACTTTTACTGACTTTTTTGTTATTTTAGGAGAAAAATGTTTTGGGCAAGATGTTTAAGAAACCGCAGAAACCAGTAGAGAGCGCTGCGTCAGAGGTGGTACTGAACCAGTTCTTATAATCAAACACCAAGCTCTGGAGGAGACGTTGGTGTTTATTGTTCTTTGCTTTTATTTCAGGAGTCAGAGGTGAATGCTGAGGCGCAGTTATCTGCCAGCTGTGAGAATTTGAGCGACACAAACGTCACGAAGGTACTCGATTAAAAAACAAAACAAACCTTCTTCTCCTTTAAAATAAATAAATAAAAAAATCAGCTGTAACTGCTTTGCCATGTGAACATGAACTAAAACCTGGCCACACACATTAGATCATTATCATTAGATGCAGTGAGTGAAAAAAAATAGTTTTAATTAAAGAAAGTGTGCTTTTAGGAAAAATAAGCGGTAACTTTAGATGTCAAATAAATGTAAGGGAGTAGAAGTAGAAGAGCAAATTACCAAGAAAGTACACTTCAGTGAGGGTCAAAACAATACTAGAATAAATGGCTGTTCTCCATCACTGCAACATCGAAACTTACTGATATTGAAAGTCGGCGTGTTGTCAAGTTCCTGTTTTATTTTCCCTGAGACAATTTTTGCTACTGAATGTTTTAATAATTTTAAAAAAGTAACTTAAATGTGTTTGTTTTAGGAGAAAAAAGGAGGCCTGGCTAAACTTTTAAAAAGATCTGGCAGCATTGACAACCTGTTGGATGAGGTCAGTGTCGGTCCTGTGCAGAGCGACAGTGAAACTGATGACAGCTTCTTACGTTTAGTCTTTGTGCTAAATCAGTAATATTCCTTCTGTTCTACTTCGTTCTAAGGACTCTTTCACACACGGCAGCCCGTGTAATCTTGAAACTGGGTTAAAAAGCAAACCTCATACCAAGTTGCTTCATTCTTGTCTTGTTTTTTTATCTGTTTGTCATATTGTTTCCTTTGTGGGATTTCATGTCGTCACACTTTAACCACTTCCACATCAACTTTTCGTTTTCTTTTTCTTTCTTTTGGATTTCAGTTTTTTTTGTGTGTGTTTTATCTACTCATTTCACACCTGAAAAAAGGAAAATTACCCCCCCGATTACACTGCAATGTTGCTTAATGTGTATTGATCCTAATTAAAAAAGTTGTTTTCAGTGTCGTTGTTAGCTGTGTCACTTTTCAGACAGACCTTATAAAGCTGATGTAGTCTGTACTGTCTGTTAACGAGACTGTTAATTGTCTGATTTCAGGGGAAAAAAAATTTCAGTGAGATGTTCAAGAGAGCTCCAAAACCAGCAGATGAGGTGTGGTTTTGACCTCTAAATAACTATAATACACTCTAAACCAGCGGTCCCCAACCCCTGGGTCATGGACCGGTACCGGTCCGTGAGTTGTTTGGTACCGGGCCATGAGAGTTGAGGTTCGGGTGTGAAATTTATGGTTTTCAGGGTTTTTTTTTTTATTGTTTTTTATCGTTAATATATATTGTTTTTATTGTTAACTCAGTTTTCCTGGGTCTGTTGCCAGTGACAGTGGAAGGCAAAATTTGGCAGCAACTTAAAAAAAACTGGTTGAGATAAAAACGAAATTTTGGGGTCCACTTACCCTTAAGTGTGTTTAAGTGAATCCAAACATTCAATTAAGTGGTGTGTTATTGCAGCCTTTCAAAGTGGAAATGAAAATGCACT
>VUQR01024942.1:42231-54218 GCA_015108515.1 Hemichromis elongatus | reverse complement strand
CACTATCATTTATTAGTAATTTAATTCTACAATGCAGTCTTCTAATTACCATATTGATATGCATTTACATGGTTACCAGATACAATTTAAGTACGATTAAGAAGCATAACAAAACCAAGCAGTTTTAAACAGGGGCAGATTTTGCAGCAACACACTGTTCTTTATGGATGTGGCTCCCCGAGCTTCAAAAAAATCAAGGAACAAAATTCCCAGTTGTCATGGAGACAAAAGAATCTGAGGTGCTTTGTATATAAACTATTTGTTGGTAATGTGCAGAACTGAGATGTCAGTCTCTTCCTTTAGATCTCTCAAAAGATTATTAAAAACAAACCCAGGCAAACATAAAGTAATATAAGCGCCAAAATCCCTGATTCATTGGAAGTCCAAAGAACCAGGTGCATATTAATACAACACAAAAACATACTCTGATCAAGAATTTGCAATCAAGAATCTGATCCCTTGCTCAAAGCTTGAGTCACACTGCTACTCACAGTTCTATCAGTTAAATAGACCAGATTTAACTTAACCTCCTTTGCATGTACAAATGTACAAGCAGGAGGCAGAAATGGCTCAGAATGGCTGAACAGAGCATCAACATGAAAAGTTGTTTTTGTGCCTTAAACTGCAAGAACTGCAAAAGTATGAAAAGATATATAAAATTGGAATAAGTTCATCACATCAATAACATTATCTGCTTTTTTGCAAACTCCGAACTCTAGTAACCTGATTAGCGACAAATAACTGAAGATAGAAGTTGGAGGATTATAACGTAAAGGTATGAAATGCAGAGGTCACTTTCATACACTTTATGAAATCATAATTTTCTAAACCTTTTAAAGATCTGATGGCTCCCTGCACAATTGTGGGGATCAGGCCAATGTCAGTCTGTCACAAAACGGCTGTGTGTAAGCAGGAAAGGACCAAACTCGCAGAGCCAAAAAGTAAACTAAAAAACCCCACAGATTTACTGGTGGTGCAGTGGGACACAAATAACAATACAAAACCAAACCTGGAAAACTAACGCACAAGGAGACACAGGGAGAATCACACACATTTATGAGGGAGGATGCAAAACTGAACACAGGAAGACTGAGGACTCAAATACACACATGAGGTGATCAGGAGAAATGGCAACACATGGGGAAGGAGCTGACACACATGAACATAACGACATCAAAAGGGAAACACAATGAACACAGGATCTCTTTCAAAATAAAACAGGAAACATAATGAAATGCAGCCATGACAACATGAACTTGACAACAAAAGACATGCAGACATGAAACACAGGGGTTGAAAACACATGGGGAAACTAATAAGCATTTGAACTTTACCAAAAACCATGATCATCATAAATCAACTAAAATTCAAAACGCTGGGTCAAAAAACACAGATTGGGTTTAGTTACTGAAAGTAGTTCATAACTAATCTAATATTATTCTTGGCTTTTCATTCAGCATGTTGAGTCAACCATGTAGCTATAACTGGCTCGACTCATAAAAGCCATTATTGTTGGATAATGGGCGTGTAGGCTTAACTCAGACTGGATATGTAGTTGCTAGCTCATACCATTCATTCATTTAATTAGAGCGCTTGTTTATATTTTATTTTGAGTAATCAAGATGCTTTTGCTTTCTGACATGCACTGTTTGACATCAACATCAAGAAATAAACTTGCCATGGAGAAATGAAGTTGGAAAGTGAGCCATGTTAGAAAGCCCAAATCAAATTACCTACCCGTTAAATTCAAAATGACTGGACCATTTCTTACAAAATCTTATAATTTTTTGTAATTGGACTGATGAGAAGCATGAAACGCTGAAAGCACAAGACAAACGCCACTTGAAAGAAAGGAAAGAAAATAGTATTCCAGATGGTAGAAAAAACACATCAATATAGCTATGACTAATCTTAAACTACATTAACTGGAAAAAAAAGTCACTAAAGCTCTTAGATAAACATTAGCAACGAAAAGTGTTATAATAAAAAGCAAAGCTGCCACTTTACCCGTTGATCTATATTTCTGTGCTCACCTATGGTCATGAGCAGTGTGGGTAGGGTAGTAATGAGATCATTGATACAAGAGTCGGAAATGAGCTTGCTCTAAAGGGTGGCTGGCCTTTCCTTAGTGACAAGATGAGTTCAATCATTTGGCATTCTCCAGGAAGAGCTGGTGGAGGTGGCTGTGGAGATGGATGTCTGGAATTCTCTGCTTAGGCTGTTGCCCCTGATATTTTTAAATAAGGTGTGTCATTTTGAACATTTTAAATGAACACTACATGCACAGAGACATAGATAAAAAATGTGAGTCTGTGTGACTCTTTAACACTGTACTAACTACACTGAAACTAACTGGCAGTAGTGTAATCAAGCTCACATGTTTTTTAATGTTTGCAAACAAGAATGGATTAAATGTTTTATAATACAAATATGGTATTCTTTTCTCTTGAGGTTCTCCTAAAACAGTTTGCTATGGTACTTAACAAAAGTTTAAGCCAGTCTACAATTTCTCAGTGTCTTACAGTCTGTGAAAGCTTGTACGTGATTCACGTTTAGTTCTAGCCTGCATGCAAAGACATTATTAGGCATAACATATTTTTTAAATAAGGAAATGCACCACACAAGGCATCGGTCCACAAGCATGTAATAAGTTCCGTCTTATGGCCATGCACACACAGATGTTTGGCTTGGATAGCTGAAGAAAAGACATGCCGTGCAATTCTGAAGCTTAGCAATGCCAGCAAGCATGAAATGTTTGGCAGCCTGCGATGAGCACAGACTCTGGTGAGCTGCGACGCTGCAGAGGACAAGTAAATCAAAAGGGGCTTTAAAAGCACAAACTAGTATGCATGAAGAAGTTCAACACAGAAAATAGCACTGGCTGTGTGCAGAATCCGTAATTATGAATGGTTAAATACATTTTTAAAGGAGTACATGATAAGTGTGCTTTGAAGTAATGCCTACAGCACGAGAGCTGAGTGCTACACAGTGTACAGTGTTTAGACAGTTTACAGTTTAAAGGTCACCAGAGCAGAGACTGTCTGTCCTCATTTGCTATGAGTCATTTTACAGTAACACCAAGCAGTCATATGGAGGTAGGAAGTCAAAAATACTCACAAAGTATGGCACGAATTAAAACCTCATTAAAAAAGAATTGATTTAAGACCCTCTTTCATACAGTTTCATACAGAAACACAAACTGTTGCAGTCCATTCATCCATCCATCCAACACCCAGTTTTGGTCACCAAACTATCATAGGGGCTAGCACAGAGAAACAAACCCTCACATTCACACTTACAGTCAATTCAGAGTTGCCAGTGAACCGGCATGTCTTTGGACCTAACCCACCCTAAAATCAGTTCAGTTAAATAAACCTCTACTTAGGCTGAAGAGGCGTGGAGCTGTGCTGGGAATTACTTTACATCACCAAACTCAAATTATGAACAGCCATTATGGTGGGGGTGTGACCTTTATAATGTTAACATATCTCCTTGATTTTTTTCTCTTTTCTCTCTCCCTTCTTAGCTCCTACCAGTGAGGATGCATAAGAGAGGTTCTTTGCTATTATTTCAGAAGATAATTTTTTTACCCTTTCTCCTCAACTTCACGTGTGATGTGACGATACAGACAGGCATTTGTGTTTGTTTGTTTTTTTTAAGTAAATATCAGAGATAATTCTTTTGCCGGTAAATTTAAGTTTGTATGCTTCATTAAATTTTAAACACATTCCCTGTGGTCCTCACACTAGGATGAGCCTATTTTAATAACTGATGTCTTTGGGGAAAAATATACCTGTTATCAGCATAGACCACTGTCTGTTTTGGCAATCTGAATATGAGATAAAGAGTTGAAGATTCAAAAATACAAAAACAGTTGACACTAGGTCTTTTCTTCCTTGTGTTAATTTTCATTGTTCAGTCATTTAGGTAAGCACACTAGAAATAATATGAAATTAAACTCTCCACACTTTGTTTCATACAAAAATAAACATCGGAAAGGATTTCCTCCTGACTTTACAATGGGTTAATCCCAAATATTTAGCATGGCGGCCTGATCTTTGGTAAATGTTTAGGAGTAAACACTGACTGTGGGTTTACAGTGCAGCTTTTCCATGTGAGGAAACACAATGACATTAGGGCATGTGGTATAATGCAGCAGTGCAATTACTGGCTTATAGCTTAAATTGAAATAACACAGATAGAGACAGCTGGTAAAACTATTAGAGTGACTGTACAAAGTATAAACAATTATGATGCTTTATATGTTTAAGTGTATCACAATATTATTTTCTTATTCTTGAGCAGCTGTGGATCTAAAATGCAGGTCCACGATAGCAAACTTGGGAAAAGGGGGAGAAGAATGTATCCAGATACACAAGGGTCTATGACAACATAGGGCTGCAGACTGGGAAAATTTACAAGAACAAAGAAGGTACATTTGGATGTGACTATTTATATGCTATGTATAAACTGAGGGCTGAATGGAAGCAAGAAACAGGAGACAAACAAACAACAGATGAAAGTAATCAAGACAAATAGAAATTAAAGCACAAAACAGTGCAACACATATTTACTAGTTACTACGAAGGCATACAAACAGTAGTAGGGAATGTTGTGAATTGTAGATGGACAGATGGACACCAACACATCATCTGTCACATTTTTTTTTTTACATAAGTCATGACAGTTATCATAAATACACCATTTTTACTGCATGGCAATTTATTGTGTCTTGATGACTTACAACTGTACGTACCATCTATTATTTGTTATGTCGTTATTGTCATGGACCTGGGTCTTATTGATTTAACTTCAAGTTTTGTACAGTTCAGTTCTGTTATTGTCTCTGAGTATATTTGTATTTCTGGTTCATGGTTTTTTGTTTGTTAGGTTTTGTATCTTTGCCTTGTTCCTCTGTCTTCTGTGAGAGTTAGTCGTCCCCTGTTTGTTTTTTTATCTTTTTGTTTTTCTTCTGTTTGTGTCTGCCTCTGTCTCTCTCTCTCTCATCCCTCTCTCTCATCTCTAGCTCCCTGTCTTGCTCTCTCTTTCAGCTTTGTCATGTCTGCTATGTGTGCTATTGTGTTGTTACTGTTTTCCTGCTGACTCCACTCTCCTAATCACCTGCCTGACAATTTTTTATATAATATTTGGGTTTGAAGAGTCAAAACCAAATATCATATAAAAAAATCTAATATCATATAACTATAATTTATATCATATTTTGTTTTTGTACATCACAATATATGACATTCTTTATTTGGATCTGGTATATGACTCATGAATGAATACTTTCTATCTTCCGGCATTTTAAAGTAGCTATCAGATCTCTATTCTATTCCGTTCAGCACTGTGTCCCTGACCTTATAACTTTCTCTGTGGTTATCACTTTTCTCTTCATCTGTTTTCACCATCTAATAAACATAATGAACCCCTGTGGTCCTCACAGTGTGATGCATCTATTTTAATAAGTCCTAAGATATCGCAAATTTTACTTTAAATACACAAAATATACAGACTGAGCATCATTTCTTTTATGGATTATAGGCTAGATGAAGTCTAATTAAAGGATTATCAGTTCCTTCTGGGTTTTATTTTTTTTATCACAGAGTTAAAGATACTAGGCATAAATTATTAAAATCAAACTACAGATAACAACAGAAACATATATGATCGCAAAGCCTATCAGGTACTTGAAAACTCCACAAAAAAGTCCAATTCAGTAAGGGAGACATCACAAAGTATCCTGAATTTGTCACTTTCAGTACAGTGCATGGGGTTTTATGAAAAAGATTGGACCAAATATACACTCTTTTTAACCAATAGCCCTTTAATTGTTTAGACTTCGTGAATGCTATTACATTTCTGCTTTATGTTACACTTTTCAGATGATGCATTTTCATATATAATATATAAAAGATTCCACCCAGACTTATATTAACAATGTCTCACTTTCCTTTAAAAATATTAACAAATAATCACATGTTTATTTCCAAAACCACCCTCAGAAACATTGAAACCACACTTATGGTGCTACAATTTACATCAAATTTAAGCTGGTTCAGTACTCATCAGAATGAATGATTACTGTCTGTGATGTGAAAGCTGAAATAATGGCAATCTGTGGCAATCAAATCAAAGCATATGTACATTTTTCACTGGAGCCATTCAATCATGAGTCCTTTTCATCAGATTGTCATGGCAACTTGAGGCTCAGCGACTTGTGTGTGATTCAGGATTTAATCACGTTGTGGGGACCTAAATCTGTTTTTCACAGACAGATTACAGGAGAATTTTTCCTTATAACAGGAAAAAAAACAAGACCTCAAAATGTAAGTCAAATTAAGATTTGGTTTTAAGATTGTGGTAAAATTTAGAATCAGACAGTAGTAGTTTTATTAAGATACGCAAAAAAACGACACACTAATATGATGACAAAACCTGCAAGTAAAATCCTCTCAAGTTAGGGATACAAGAAATGTGTTTTACAGGCACCAGGAAACTGTAGAAATTTCCAATGTTACTAGCCTTCATCATTTCACTGATGGGAATGTTCAACAAAACACAGAAACTGTGATGAAATAAGCAGAGCTCACAGCCACCAGACGTGTACAGGTTGAATTTGAAATTAGGTGCGAGATTATTTGAATGAAATAATGAAAAAGGGCAGATAAAGTCAGAAAATATAAAACAGACAAAGAGACAGACAAAAAGGATAAGTGGATGAAAAAAATTTATATAAATCAGATGGAGGAGCAGATAGGTGGTTCCTTCTTCAAGTGAAGTTGAGGTATGTTATGTTCTCTGCCCACAGAAGACTTTTTGTTTGCCTTTTTTCTAAACCAAAGTGTGGTTCAAGCAGATGGTGGTTTTTGGTAATAATCATTTTAATTCATAAAGAAAAAAAAACAGGGTTATGTTTCCAGCACCTGCGGGATTGAGGCCAATCCCTTTGATGA
The DNA here is from genome assembly GCA_015108515.1 of Hemichromis elongatus. Lineage (NCBI taxonomy): Eukaryota > Metazoa > Chordata > Actinopteri > Cichliformes > Cichlidae > Hemichromis > Hemichromis elongatus. The sequence goes on along the minus strand of VUQR01024942.1, from coordinate 47,262 downwards.
AAGCAGTGAGATGGAAACAGTAAAATTGTGGGTGGTAAAACCAAAACAATGAACTGAATAATAAGTAAAAATGTTTGATGCAGACCAAGAGTTTTAATGGAAAGATATTATTAAAAGAATACTAAACCATATACAGCTATGACAAAAACATTTTATACATGATATAACAAATAAGCTATTCTTTACCAGGTTTTAAAATTAGATGAACTATAATTCATGGCATCTTACACTGGGTTATTTTTTTATTTGACAAAAAGAAGTAGCACAGTGCAAAAAATGAAGTACACCCCATAGTTCAGTAGTTTGTAGAGTCACATCTAGCAACAATCTACCTCTTTAGCTGCTTAACATCCAAGGTAAGGTTAAAAGAGGTTTGATGATTTAGCGTTAGATTTTAGCAGGGAGTTAGCTAGCTTTGATCTAACGATGATATAGCATTTTCAAACTGATGGATTTCTGAAATATTAAAACATACAGGTCTACTATCACTTTGGACATAAATGAAGACAAAAAACTTTATAATGTTGTGCTGTGTGGTGGCTAGCTACAGAGCAACAGTTGGTATTAATGCATTGGCACAGTAAAGCTGGTGGATGAATGCTAACTTTTCCCCCCTTAATAGTCAATTTGAGGGTCGCCAATGGGCAGAGACACATTGAATTGCATGGCAGGAAAAAGATGCTCATAACTGATCAAACTTCAGTAAAGAGATCCCCTGAAATGATCTATCCACAGTACAAGGTTCATCTGTATGGTTTGGATTAGTCCATTTAAAAATTTCTATTGCTTAGCTTTATGTACCCATTCAAATCTTTGTTCAGGTATTTGGTGTCTAGCAAACTATGAGCTGATGGGCTGAAGTTACATCATAAGGTTTTAAAACTCGGGCTTTAAAACGTGCTGCAGATGAATAGTGATATTTTAAACCCAGAGAGGCAGACAATGATTACATACTATTATTAGGGGCTTGTTCAGATTAAATAGAGTAGGGTGACCAACCGTCCTCTTTTCCCCGGACATGTCCACTTTTCACGTTCCGTCCGGGGCATCCAGGGGGATTTTAGAGATTGATAAAAATGTCCGGGTTTTATGAGCCTACAGGGGACCCATATACGTTACGTCATACCCTTACTGCTGCCTGCTTTGCGAGTGGTTATTTTGCGTTCACAGACTGGATAGACGGTGCACAGTTGCTCGCCTGGTGATGTTTAAAATATGCCGAAGCGCAAGTGCACCTTTTCAGATGAACTGAAAAAGAAATTTCCCGTATACCGTCCCAGTCGGCATAAATGGGAGGCGGAGTGCACCGTGTGCAGAGCTGGCACATACGTTTGTGTGTCCAACAAAGGTGCGGGTGAACTTGTTGCTTACATGGACACAGAAAAACATAAAAAGACTGTGCAAGGCGAAAATTAATCTAATAAGTTAACTGAGTGGTGGTGGAACTGAGTTAACTTATTAGAACTAACTTAGTTAACTGAGTAAGTTAGGTTTTTTTTGCACTTGGTGACTTATCTGAATTTTTTTGTTTCAAGAGTCTTTCAAGAGTGCCTTCACGCAGAGAAGGCATCATTTAAATTGTGGAAAAATGTTACATTTTTCTTTATGCAAACAGTTTTATTAAAGTTCTTCATGACGAGTCAAGTGTCCTCTTTTTTGGAAATCCAAATATGGTCACCCTAAAATAGAACATTATACAAAAAAGGTTAAATAGACAGTAACCTTAATGAATGCACTGCAGTTTGGACCCAGACTCATTTAGCTCATTTAGCAACCAAATAACCAAACAAACCACCAATCATCACACCTCCACCACCATGCTTGAGGTGTTTTTGCCAATATGCTGCGTTTGGTTTTCTCGTGATGTAGTGCTGTGCACTATGGCCAAACATCTCCACTTTGGTCTCATCTGTCCAAACAACACTGATTCATTTAGCAACTTAAGTCTTGTGCTTTGTTCAAATGCAACTTTGCAAACCTAAGATGAATTGCTATGTTTTTTTCAGAGAGTTGCCTAGAAAGCCTTTCAAACCAGACAGTGTTTCTCTAAATGTATTGTAATGAATGTTAACACATAACATGCTAACTGAGGCCTGCACTGTTATTGCAGTTTCTCTGAGCATTGCATGATCGAAACTTGGATAATTTACTTGGAATTCCACCCCTGGAAAGATTGCCAACTGTCCTGAATGTTCTCCAGTTGTGAATAACCTTCCCCATGTAGAAAGATGGATTCAGATCGTTTTGAAATGACCATCTAATCCTTCCCAGATTGAGTAGCAATAATTGCTTCTCTAAGATCACTGCAAACCTTGACATTGTGTCATTATACCTGAATGCTCCAGACCTGCACACTGCTAAAAATGTCTTCTATTATAGAGGTGATCACGCTTTCTGATTATCAATTAATCATAAATGCATTTGAGTAAGGGCACCGGGTTGATACTTACGCTCTTAATTCCTCTGAAAGCACTAGGGATACACTTTGCTTTTTACATACTGCTTCTCCATTTTAGCTTAGTCTTTGGAAGTAATAACACAGTCTAACATGTCATGTGTCGTAAGTCCAAAGGTGTATTTAACTTGTTTTAAGACCCGCAAAGGACATATCCATAAATGTCTAAAAATGTATTTTAGGAGTTTCACATCCTCTCAAATAGGACAAAAATAAAACAGAACGAAGTGAGCTGAAACCCAAAAGTTAATTTTCTTCAAAGCTTGTGACTTTTGAGAGGTGAGGTTTTGATCTGGAACCATAGCCAGTCCTGTCCTAACCATCTGCTCTGCTCCAAGGGCCGGGATGCTGTCATCACATTCTGCCCCCAACTGGCCTCCTGTCCATGTCTCACACACACACACGCATGCACACACACACACACACTGCTTTCTCTGCTCTCATATTTTATACCTCCTCTTCTCCTCTTGTTGTCACTCCAGCTGGTGGTTTTCAGTGAGGGATGTCGGATGCTGAGCTCCCTGATGCGTTGGCGAGGAGTGAGGAGAAGAGGACGAATGGATGAATAAAAGATCACAGGGCAGCTATCACCCTATTCTGTTTTCCAATGAAAGGAAAAATTCTGACGCAGATGCACATGAAATGAAAAATGCTACAGTGTTTTGAGACCGTGTGAGAGAAGAAAAGGTTAAGCAAGAACAAGTAATTGAATATGTGCGATTTAAAAAACAAAAACAAAAATACTTCAAACTTTGTTGTTGGGTTTTTTCTTTTGTTTTTCTTTTAACATGTGTTGACTATTTTTTTTCACATTTTGTGGACAGAGCAGTGCGCTTTTTGACAGATTGTCCTTGGAATTTCTGTTGATTATATTTTACTTTATGATGAATAAATTGAGTCTTTTTTTTATTCTGTTCAGTGACTGAATGTGTCATCAAGCTCTACATCCTCTTACATACAGAGGGACCTAAAATTGTGAGATGAGGGAATTAAAGGGATCAGTGTGATCGTTCCCTGTTAAATTTGCACTGACGAGCTTTTGGAATTGTACCTGTTCCACCTTTGATCCTTTATTCCACATAAACTGGATTCTTCACTTCACATTTGTAGATTTTGGCAGAGTCATTTGTCTATTTAATTCCCTTTTGCTGTCTTGGCAAACCTAGTCTTTATAAAGAATTTCTAAATAAATCTAGTTCAAATTATTAAATAAAAAGCTACTTTATTTTATTTAAATAATTTGCATTAAGTTTCGTTTCAGATAAATTATTTGGGATGTGCAGAATGTCACAAATAAACTTTGTCGGTTTGTTCCTTGCATGTACTGTATATAAAATATGGCAAGACACTGAGTTCTAAACCTGGAGCATTCTGGTGCTGTCAGGATTTTTTTCATACCAGGTGAAACAGTATGAGTGGATGAGGCTGCTAAACTGAGAACACTGGACACTCATATGATTTCATGTATTTAACTCTTAATATCTAAAACGAAGTAATCATCACAGATTTTTAAGTAAGACTTGAAATTAAATAAACCATAAACTTATTAAGAAAATATTACTAAGGTAATGAGTCAATTGAAACCACTAAGCCTGTAGAGTTGCCCCCTGCTGTACATTAGAAATAATGCAGGTCTCCCTTTACACTTGGGCTGTGTCTCAATTCAGGGGCTACATCCTTCAGAGGCCGCATTTGAAAGCAGATTATGTCACAGTGACGCGATGAAGGCTGTCCAAATGCGGCCGACAAATGCATTCTTCATTTACCCGAATTTGAAGGATGGGTTGGGTGTATCCTTTGTGGCCCAACCTATTCCAGAATACATAGCGCGGCCCAGCCAATTCCAGTTTCCAACATTGGTGGCAGCTACTTAGTTGTAGTATTACTCTTATTACTCTTTGTAACACTTGTTCCGATGTTTTCAGAGACGTCTCTTACCCACCAGCTTGATAGCTGAGTGGGAGATCAAGGCCTGCTAGAGCCGGCGAGAACAGCGAACTCCCTGCACATCGTTTTCAGACCCCCTGCTGTCTTTCACTACTCAGGTTAAACATGATATATACGTCACTTAGATCACTTAAAAATGTTGTTGTTTGGCTTTTTTCAGTGTTTTTATTTGTTCCTGAGTAAATCGGTTTGGCTGAGATTAAAGTTATAGTTTTCACACAGCTGAATAAACTTCAAACAGAAAACGTAATAAATGGAAGTGTGGGACTGTAGAGAATTTATTCCAGTGTCCTGTTATATTTTAGATAGCGAGGAGCAGACGGCTGAGTTTAATAAACTCCACCGAGACAGCCCATGAATGGAGACACAGCTATGGAGACAGCTCCAAAGGGCTTTATAGGAGTCACATGTCAGGTGATTATGTAAGATGATTTGTGAGTATGGTGCCCATTCAATGTGACATCTACCCTTGTAGATAACATATCCATAGTGGGCACTGAATTAGGTTCAAATAACTTGCAAATGGAATTACATAAATAACCACTCACATATCCAAATGCCACAGATTGTGTAGAAAGAATGTTATTTGTACAACATGTTCACAATATTAAATCCAGAGTGGTAGTAAT
>VUQR01024942.1:0-37924 GCA_015108515.1 Hemichromis elongatus | reverse complement strand
CCTCCCCTTTCTGCTTCAATATGTGATTTAAGATGGTAGGGATTTGTGGGTGGATTAATGTACGACTGGAAAAAAAGAAATAAATATGGTTCTCAGGCAGCCACTCACTCATATAAATAGTGTATCCAGCACACATACGAGGACATTTATATTCGTTTTCTTAAGCTCGCTGCTGCTTCTACTCATGAATCTGTTTCTGTTAATGATCAGCCTGCTGGATCTATGTGTTAGGCCTCCTGTATCTCTTATGCATTCATCACAACGACTTCGACAAACCCGGCTGAGACGCTGTAAATAGAGAAACAAAACTCCAGATGATTTTTTATTTTTTTTTAAATCACTGCTTAATGTGATACCTGCTGCAAAAAAGTATAGGCTCAAGCTGTGTGCACAGCACACAGCACAGCTGTGAAATGCCGTAATAATACATCGGTCTGCGACCACTGCAGGATAATGCAGCATGATGAGGTCATCATCACTACTTACTGTGGTTTTTATCCCACTCCACATATTTCTCGTTTGACTCTCAGAGAAAAGGCATGCACTTGTTGTTCCCTCAAGCCCTCTGTTTTTTTTTTATTCCAAAAAGGGTAGTTTCATTTAAATCTGCCCCATAAAAGACTTGAACTCTAGACTGCGGTGAAAAGCCAAGTGTGTTGAACCCACTGGTGAACGAGCCGGATCATTTATTTACGGATGTCCAGGTGTGTTACGTAATTTCCTGTTTTGTTTTAGTTTTCCACTGAATCTTATTTGTTTTACTTGTGTCTTTGTTAGTGACTTCTCCTTTGTGATTGCTGACCTCCCCTAATTAGTTTCACCTGTGTTGTGTTAGTCACACCTGTTTCCAATTAGCCAATCACCTCCAGAGTAGGCAGACCTCCAGCTGTTCAACTCCAATCTGCTAGATTCTAAATCAGTCATTTTGTGACTTCTGTTCTTGAAACAGAAGTCACAAAGTACATAAAAGTATAAATATAACATTTAAGGCATATAAATATGCTCTGAAAGTGGTCACCAAACTTTAGAATTGGACTGGTTCGTAAATAGAGACTTATTATAGACTTATTTTACTTAAGCACTATATACAATGTGCCTCATTGAGCCACATGTGTGTCTAAGTGCTCCATAACCAACATAAGCATGTCTTTTGTAATGTCTTAAAAGGGAGTTTTTTCTTCCCACTGTCGCCAAAGTGCTTGCTCATAGGGGGTCATTTGATCGTTGGATTTTCGCTGTATGTATTATTGTAGGGTCTGCCTTAAAATGTAAAGCACTTCGAGGCGACTGTTGTTGTGCTCTGGTGCTGTATAAATAAAATTGAATTGAACTGAATAAATACTCTAATGAACACGACAGGATCAACATGGTGTTCATTAAAGAAACTCTGGCATGCAGACTGAACCAGCAACCTTCCTATTAGCAGATGACCTGCTTTACCTCCTCACTTGCGCTAACTCCATCCTAAGTTAAAACCTAAACTTTATAGGGAGCCAGCGTAAAGACAGATCAGGGGTCACGTGAGTTCCTTTTAAAAGACCGGGCGAGAAGCCTTCCAGCAGCATTGTGAACTGTTTGAGCCTTTCCAGGGATGATTTGCTCTGGCAAACCAATAATGAGTTGGAACAATCAAGCCGTAATAAAATAAAAGCATGTGAGATCATTTGCATTTCACATCGTGACACAATTTATTTAAGACAGGCAATGTTCTGCAGATGATAAAAACGGGATTGTACAAGAGAACCGACATGTTCACCAAAATTGAAAGCTTGATCAAATGTAACATTCTTGGTGTTTGGTGGATGACATGTCATCAGATTCTCAGTTTGGTGTTAAACCTTTAAGTGTTCCTCTTCTTTAATTAAGTGTTATCTGTTTGTGCAGACATTGCCCTTTGCTTGTTTTCTTCCTGTTTGCCTGCCTGTCTTTTCATGTCTGACCTCTGTTTGGGTGGATTTAACATTTGGATTTTTGGATGTTACAAAAGGAATTCGAAAACTGCTGTTATATAACTTTATCTTGTGTGCTGCAGGTTCTTTGGTAATGCCACACAAATACCACAGACAGCTATGACTTCTACAGATAGGTAAACTGAGGATGAACAAACCATTTTAATGTAGCCCACAGTTGATTGGAAAGCCTTGGATTCTTGCAGAAGTTCCTTTTTAAATTTTGTTAAAGCTTACATCAGTCTTACTTCCATCTATCCATTTTCTACCACTTATCCTGGTCTGGGCTGCTGGGTCTAAGTTGAGGTGCTTCCCCTCCTGAGGTACTACCTTTGTAAGATATTATCTCAGAGAGACGTAATCTCTCCAGTATGTTCTCCATCTGCCCGTGATTCCTCTCTTAGTGGGCCAGTCCACAAACACCAGACCTGAGGGCACCTAGGAGGCATGCTATCACATACCCACACCACTTGATCTGACTCCTTTTGATGTTTAGGAAAAGCAGCTCTATGCCTTTCATAAATAACTGAACTCATCCTATTTCTAAAGCTGACCCCAAAACAACAGGAACTCAACTCCACGGCTTGTATTCATGATTTTATTCTTCTAGTCACTTCCCACAGCCTTTGGCCACAGGTAACTGTAGACTGGCAACACCAAAATTAAGTCTCATGTTGTGACGCTGCCCCTGCACCCCATCTGCCATGTCACAAAACCTGTGTAGTTATTTTAAATTTAGACTATGTGTTGTTTTTAGGAAAGCTTACATCAGTCAGTTCAGACTGCTGGAATGTGATAATTTACCTCAGTTGAAGGTCATGATTCCACCTTGTAAGAGTGGCAAGGTGACAAAATGTGGTCCTGGAGACACTTAATGTAATTAAGCTTTTGATTTTTCTAAAGGTTTCTGTATTTTGGGGCATTTGCCCCTTACCCAAAGTAATTTGAATTGGTATTTTTAACTTATCACAAAGCGTCTTTACCTGATGTAAACATGTAAAACACACAGCTATATGGTGGCCTAAGAAGTTTGTGTAACAGCAAGTATGAGCACATTGGAAGACAATTCCTATCTCTGGCGGGCGTGGCCTGCGGTGCCGTGCAGGGAAGGGGGACGCACCTGCACGCCATCCGCAATCATGCCCACCGCCTTAAGTATTTGCGCCGGTCCTGTGTTTTGTTGTTGTGTGTTGAGCTGCAGCTCCGAATATGTACAGCAACCGTGTCTGTGTATGGGAGTGAGTAAATAAAATATGCTGAAAAACATGAAAGTGTCATCGGGTCTGCCATGGTCAGTTACAGTGGTGCCGAAACCCAGGAGGGGAGGCACGGCAGACCCAGGACCGGGCCAGCAGAGGGTGGAGCTGGCGCAAATGGTGGCCGAGCTGGTGGCCGAGTTGGCGGCCACGCAGCGGGAGCAAGCGGCGGTGTGGTGCTCCCGGCAGGAAGAGCTGCAGGTCCAGGCGGACCACCACCTGCATCGAGTAAGGGATCTGGCGGCCCTGATCTGCTCCTGGTTGACACTGCCGCCAGCCCCCGCGATGTCCACTGACGGCGCGGGGGTGGAGGAGATCCGGACTGTTCCGGCGCCCGTGCCAGCCCCGAGGGGGCGACCGACCTGGACGCAGCTTGCTGCTGCGCCCATCCCCGCCCCTCGGGTGAGAGCGGCTGGTGCCGAGCAGGGGCCTGCGCCCATCCCTGCTCCCTGAAGGAGGGCCGCGGAGCGACTGCTGAGCGCACCACTTGCCCAGCTCGTTGGAGGTCAGCGCTGGGAGAGCGCGGGAGGATCCAGCCACGCCATCGCTGGAGGTGGAGGAGGCACGTGAGGGTCCACTCCAGCCGGGACCAGCGCAGCCACTCCAGCTGGGAGCGATGGAGAAGGAGGAGCCGCGTGAGGAGCCCGAGGTCGGCCTGCGGGCCAGACCGGTCTCATCCCCATCAGATGCCGGAGCGCCTCGTGGTCCCGTGCACCGGATGCCCACCTGGCTGGCCGTGAGCCAGCTGGCCGAGTGACAGCTCGCGACATGGCCGACCACCGGACCACCTTCCCCAGGGCCGCTGGATCCAGGGGCGACCACCTGAACTCGCACCTCCCTGTCGCTGGACCAGGGGCTGGGGAATTCGACGGTCCGGGCCAATTCTTTCTCCCACTCGCGGGGGGGGAGGGGAGTAGGTTCGGCCGGATGGCTCCCTGGCCTCAGTCGGGCGATGGGGGTATGTGGCGGGCGTGGCCTGCGGTGCCGTGCAGAGATGGCGTGCGGATGCACGCCATGCGCAATCATGCCCGCCGCCTTAAGTATTTGCACCGGGTCCTGTGTTTTGTTGTTGTGTGTTGAGCTGGCAGCGGGAGAGCTGCAGCTCCGAATGTGCACAGCAACCGTGTCTGTGTATGGGAGTAAGTAAATAAAATATTCTGAAAAACATGAAAGTGTCACCGGGTCTGCCGTGGTCAGTTACACTATCTTTGGCTGCAAAGCCACAAGAAGTCAGAAAACAGCAGAAAGTTGAAAATATGAAAAAAGGAAAGAGGAGTCCAGCAGAGAAAAACGAGATCTGCTGCTGCGTGAGCAAAATGTCCGACTGGCCTGCAGCTTGTGATGGAGGGTCCCAGGGCAGCAAGAGCTGAAAGTGTCTGGTTGAAACTATGAAACTATATTTGACAGAAGCAAACTCTCTAAGAGGGTTCAACGCGACCTGCCATTACCACTACAGGGGGCTTCAGCAGAGAAAGTGTTGAGAGTGGAAACACATACAGTGAGCAAACAGATGGAGGCACATCCACAAAGACACACCAGCGTGTCCGTGTGTCTAACTCACAATGCATACAGACATACGTAAACTGCTAGGGACAAGTCCATATCAGTGCTGTGCTCTCAGCACACAGACAGGCTGCCAACTCACTCAGACCCATCTTTATTCCTGTATGATAACGCAGTGTCACGCAGGTACAGGTTATGTTAAGGTGTTTGGGGGGAAGACTTTAATAAAGCATGAGAGGTCTCTAAAGAGGAGTGTTACTGTGGACAGTGGGTGGTCTGAGACTTCATCTGCTGCAATTTGGAGATGTTTAGGTCTACTGTACTGTAAGCTATATGGAAGAAGCACACATTACTTTGACAAAGGATGTTTTTTTGGTTTATAGGTTTTTTATATAAGCATCTAAAATGTATTATCCCCACTGTGTTGGGTTAATTCGCTGCTGTGACTGTACACAGTCTATCAAACACCTCAATGAATATTTCATTTCATTTTACTGCCAGTAACACTGATATATTATGCATTATGATTGATGGACAGTGAGTCAGAAATCTGCACATTAGGATTAAACCGCAACATGTGCATGATTCTGCCAACCTCAATGTTACCGTGCCAGCATTGTCAACAGTAATCAGTCGGAGCAACATGGAGAACAAAGTGGGCTAACGTCCTGAGCTGAAAGACTTCAGGGGGCTGCAGAGCTTCAGGCTAAATGTGTGCAAGCTTTAGGATTACACACCATTACAGCATAATATAAGTGACTAAAAGTGCTTTAAAGACAAAACTTTTCTACATTCCAAGAGAAGTTAATTAATAATTCCTATTTAACAGGTTAGGTAAGATAACTGTTTGTGCACTATGCGCTCCATTTGCACATTAATGAAGAGAAAAAATGTTTCAAGAGTTTCTAGTGCATGCTATGATTAACTTCATTAGTAGATCTCATATAGCATCAAAACAAAAAACACCAACAAAATACTGTGATTCATTCTTTTTTTTTCCACATCAACCACTGATGAAGAATAAAAAAAAAAAAGACTTTTCTTTTGATTCTTCATCAGCTGTCGTCTACAAGGTGCTAATATCTTCCAGATAATGTACCTCACACATTTTACTCTTTAGTTCTTTGTAGAAAGATGTTTTAAATGTGTTACATCATTAAAAAGAGGGAAGTAGCAGAAATATTAAATTATTATTTATATTTATATTATATTATATTAAAGTCGCAGAACACAAATAGAGTGCTTAACAAATTTATTAGACCGCCTATCATTAAAATGAAAAACCCTGGACTTTTCTGAGAAATCAGATATGAGTCAAACATCCAACCACTAAAACTAATTATTCTGCTCAAATATGCAAATATGCAAAATATGCAAATAAAAAAGCTGTAATTTGGCATCTCAATCAAAAATAATAATGTGCAGTACAATTTCTTTTTTCTGTAAAATAGTAAAAAATTGGATTTTTAGAATTAAAAATATATTAATGAAAGAGCTGAAACATGCCGGTGGATTAATGATTACAGACACATAAAATATGATTTTAGTAACTACCAATACTGTTAAGCACTGCATGTGAAAAAAAGAGGAACTGATAAATTGAGTTTTCAGGGAGAAAAGGCACACTTCTGTGTAACTGTCAGATACTCGATGACCAGAACAGAACAGCAGAGGAGGCTGCAAAGCAGTCTCTCCACATATAACAGAGAGTGTGATGCACTGTAATTGTGGAATGACATTTCACATAAATGTGCATCTTTTGCACTCTTGTGCAACAATTTGATTTTCCCTTTTCATGCTCACACGTGTGAATGTCCCCGTCTACATTTAACACACAGGCACTATTATAAATAACCGCCTCCAACGCACACGCAAATTCATACATGTGCACAGCAACAGAGCAAATGACAGATTCAGTGAAGGCAGGAAGGAAGAGAGAAAAGCAAGAGAGAGGGGAATCGGGCAGAGGGAAGGTGGATGTGACATGATTTACAATGAGATCATTAACCTTGAGAAACAGAATGGCCTGTGCGACATAAACACTATCTCTGAGACAAACACCCTCTTAGAACAATACCATGTGTATACACAAACACACACACACACACAGAATGATGTACAAAAAGCAAACACACATCCTGTGATCCTTAAAATAACACGACTTAAGCTGTGTCCCAGACACAGTGAGGATGTAATGGATTCACACTCAAGATGGTAAAATAAAGGTATAATGAGAAAGAAATGAGACACAAACTATATTCCCCTTCTCCTATTTTCTTTTTGTTTTGTTTTTTTGATAAGAAGACAAATTCTCAAAATGCAATAAACACAATTAATGGAGTAGCAGCTCACAGCTGACGTTATGAAGAAGTTTTTGTTTCAGGAGAAAGGTCGCAAAACTTCAGCTAACCAAAAATATTCAGACATGCATTCTCATTTTAAAAATGATACACTAAGATATTTAAATGTTTATACTTGATCATGACTTTACACAGCTGAGACAGTGGGCTTCAAGCGACAGTACTCCTACTGTTGGTCCCAAGCCTGGAAAAAATTGGGAGGGTTGCATCTGGATGGGCATCCACCATGAAATCCTTACCAAATCAAACATGCGGATGAGATTTTCATACTGGTTCGGTCAGGGCCCAGAACAACAGGGTTCTGGTGGAAACTGCAGCTGTTGGACAAAAACAAAAGAAGAAGAAAGGGGGAACATCACAGAGAAGATTCATGGATAGTGAAGGGTGGTTGGTGTGACAGAACAGGATAGGGTTAAAATGAAGTGAGATGGAGGCAGATGATTTGCTGTGGTGACCCCTAAACAGAGCTGCTGAGAGAAGAAGTGATTTTAAGGATATGGACACATAGACTGCACTCCGGGTGCATTAAGCTAAAAGCTAATAAGAGCATGCTAACCCAGGATATCACAGGGACATGGTTAGCAGGGGTAGTTTTGCATCTCAGGTACAAACTACATAACAGTTCTTTGAGTACACAGTATATTTATAACAGTCTCACTGTACTATTTTAAAAGCATCAAATAAATTTTATACCAATTTGAATGCAAGTTAACAGAACTACTCTGATATAAATAAGATAAAACTAACTTACAGTTGTATGGAAGTCAAACGTTGTAGTTTCCCTTGGATTTGGATTTAATATTTCTTTTATGTTTCTCAGATTTGTAATTTGAACTGTTTCCCCAACTTTTCCCAGCTACATCCTGCATATGTCTTTTTGTCTACTGCATTGTAAGTACCAACGGCAGGCTTAGGAGTCTTTTGTATTTAACATACCAACTCTGTGCTTCGAGAATTTTTTGTTGCTTTGGGAGAAAAACTAAACTGACTAAAAGATGCAAATTATATGTATTACGGTAAAAATTTCTCATTCATTTAAAGCTTCTTGAATCTGTCGTTTCATTAAAAAAATGTTTCTTATTTTGTTTTCGTATATTGTATGTTTCAGTATACACGGTGTAACAACAGCAGATTAAGTAGTTAACCACCTGTTATGTAAATAAATGTTTCATTAAATGTAGCCCTTTTCATCCCAAAAGCTGGTAAGGTTGCTGTTACAAGCTTCAAGTTCCTGTCCGCTATAGAAGTCGTACAGCCGGGTATGATCATGCTGTGGTCCGTGCAGTCAGGGTGTGACAGTCCCGCTACAGCGCCGCATGAATTGCATCAAACTCTCTGGTCTTAATCAGCTCATCGAGCTCATCAAACATTCCCCATGATGATCACTGTATCAGCTCCAGCACTGACACCCTGTTGTTTACACCGTAGCTCCTCTGACATTACAAGCAAAAACACCCCCCATGAAGTGACCATCAAATACATTACAGTGATATGCTTCAGATTAAAATGACCAGCAATCACACATTCATCACACAATCCTTATTTATTTACCATAATCTTACATTATTTCTACTATAAATATTTATTATAAATATTTAGTTCTCATAAGACGTGTCGGCAGATTCGCTCTGGTAAATCCAGCTGTAAACATCTACAATCACACACTGCCTACATATGGAGGAGATAAAAAAAAACAAAAAACAGCCCATTCATCATCTGGCACAAAGGCTCATGGGATACATATCGACAAAAAGCCCTTTCACAAAGTGCATTATACAGCAGTCATGTCGCAGCGTCTTTAAATAGAAACCCCCATTTAAGAATTGTAAAATAGATAACACATTTGGCAACATGTCACTCTTAATGAGTGGATGCATAAAAATCAATTAGCATTTTTCCTTATTTTCTTTTCTCCTGTCAGTTCTTCACAGCATAAATTACAAAATGGTTTAAAATAGTGAAAGAGATTTTTAAAACGTCTAGATGGAGCAAAGCAGTAATTCAGTGTTACTCTGTCAGTATTGTTAAATGATGAGACGAGGATTGCTGATTGAAAACTTGGATTATCTTCCACATTAAACCCTTTAAAAATGTCCACATAAAAAAAAAAAAAATTCAAGTATTAAAGTGACAGAATTTTTGGACATGCGTGATTTGAAGGATGAGGCTCGTGTTTTCTGTTTGACTCACTGCAGGTTTTGCACATTTCTCATAACAAAGCACTCTAATTAATTCATCCAGAACATTACACAGCAAAAGCATAAAAAACCATGGAAATGATTCTAAAGATAATTCCTTTTTTTTTCTAGAGACACTAACAGCTTTGTGGTTTTCATGAGAATCAGCCCTATTTTTTGCTCACTTTAAAGGTAAAACAATCAAGAGTGATGGTTAAACTGATGGAAAAAAATCTAAATAACTAAAGCACTGAAACCTACATTTTTATATGTGCTTAATGAAGTTGGGAAAGCTTGCACAGTCTTAATGTTTGCATGCACAGAACCCAAGCAGCCACATTCCCCTCTGTCTTCAGCTGCAACCACCAGAGACAAAGTGCTGAAATAAAGCATGTTGTTTACTCAAAATAAATAAAACCAAATGCTTTCTGGGTTCTTCCTGTGGTTGTTTCTTCCAGTTAAGCTTCGTCATGATTGCAACACATCCATTTCATCTAATTTCTGACAGCTGAAAAGGCAACAGTAAGAAAGATATGTGAAAAGATAGACTTCAGAAGACTGCTGGGCTCATTCTACCACAGCATTAATGTCCACTGAAGCGTCAGTTAAGACTCTGTTAACATCAGAGTTGAATTCTTCAACTGGAAAGTTTTACAATCAAAGTTTACCGTTAATAAACCAACTGATTAGATTTGATCTCAGTTTGCAAACACAGACGCTTTGACAATAAGTGGCTCCGTGTTTGATTAGGACTCAGTCGCATGTGTTTGCCAGCAGTAGGAGCTTGTCTGGGAACAATGTACTACAATTATTACTATATATTATTTTTTCTCATATCTGTATCTCATGTATCTATTGCCACTTATTTACGCTTTCATAAAAGTGCATGCTGACATACAGTAGTGTAACTTTGTTATTAGGTAATGTGTTTTAATGCCGCGACCTTTCCACTGAGGCTGCTCGGCATCAGACTCTCAACTGATACCAATGCACTTAAACAGCCTTGACAGTTTGAAAAAGCCAGTGTTACACATGTTCGTGCTGCTCCTGCCACACTCAGAGGAGGTCGGTTCCATCGTAGACCACAGGCTTGTCTAGACTCAGGTGATACAGCACTTTCTTTGAGATGAACCTGACAAACAGGAGAGACAGGAAAGGCTTTATGTTCTGCTTTGTTCAGTCTTATTCTAAACAGTTGTTTTAGAGCACAGCGTGACTGACCTGGAGAAGGAGTTGTCAAAGATTAGTGTATATTCTCCCGGATTTCTGACTTTTAGTTCCCCCTGCATTGTCTCCTTGTGGGAGTTACAGCGGGTCAGAGGGATCAAAACCTGCAGAGAGCAAAGGAGAGAAATCCTGGTTAAGGATTTCTTCTGTGTACACATAATAGCAACAGGGGGCAGCATTTTACCAACTATCAAACAATTCAGAATCAGCTTACCGAATCTAAAGCCCAACAAATGTGCTGAAAAGCTGTCGGACTTACGCCAATGCTCCGTGACCTTTTTTTTTTTTTTAACCCTGTCCTGACTCATTTTTATGTTTGCTGCCGGGCAGCTTACACAGTGGGCAGCTCTGCTACAGCTGCATAAGAACCCCAGTAGAATAAAATATTAGCTCTGCTTTATCACTGAGGAAATATGAACTGAATAATTTAGCTGCTTCTGCATGCACACTGCATATTACATCAGGGGTCACAGAATGCAGCCCCACTATCAGCAGGCTGGGCAAGGCTGCTTGTCCCTCTCTGACTTGATTTATTGTTGACAAATATTTAGGAAAAATAGTAGATATACTTGTATGCACATTTGTGTATATGCAAGCCCATCAGTGCCAGAATTTAAATGGTAAACACTGACCAATCAGGTTTGAGCAGGCTTTGGATGCACACAGGTGAACGATTTGTGTGGAAAGCAAAAAAGGTGTCACATTTTCCACCTTTTCACTTTTTTAAAGTCATCTCTGTTCGTAAGTATTTGACCTGAAAATTTAGCCCAGACAACTGCTGCATGCACAGGAAGTCCTTCATATTCTAAGACATCAGACAGATTTTCATGTTGCATCAGTGTGAAAAGTTGGCTATTAACACATTCATTAATATTCATTTGGATTCATGTTTGTGTAGTTGTAGTCATGGCAGTAGCGCCTTTTGGTCACCATCCTCTCCTGAGGCGAACATCTGGCTATTTAGCTGCTGAACGCTCCACTGTGTTCAGCAGCTGTTAAACTGTGTCTGTCGAACACCAAGAACACTGAGACTGAGTCAGTGTTAAAAAAAATCAGTGTGAATGACAAACAACAAAGCTAGTGTTGTGATGAGCTGCATATGGGGTTGACTGTTTTCTGTAGATTGATTAGAATCATATTGCTTACCCTTTTTGTTTTATAACTATCAAATAAGATCAAATGTTCATGTTAATGTTTACTGGTGAGTTTATGTTCCCTTGCAGATGGTTTACAGTTGAACAAATCCAGGCACTTTATTTATAACTAGATCCAAATGAAATCGGTGATGGAAATGCATCTCTGTGAGGACGTGTTCTTCACCCGTGGTTAAACACATGCTGGCTTCTCACCTTGGCTTGTTCAAGTGGAGTCTCTGTGCTCTCCCTGTAGACCACACTGAAGGAGATGCTCTTTGGTTCAGATGTGAAGGTCCAGGACACAGTGGGACCAGGACTGCTCATGGTGATGGGGATGGTGCTGTAACAGCTGGATTTGATGAACAGCTCTCGGGGGCTGTCGCCAAATGCTGTGATGTCATCCACAGTGAAGTGCACAGAGAACCTGCAGCATGTGGAACAAAACAAAACATTTCACGCTGAACGAGTGGCACCGCAATACCCCACGCAGTTTAATTCATTGTGCACATAAAGTATTCAGACACCTTAAGAAACACATCACATTTACTGTTAATGTGCTGAAATAGGCAACATCTTGGTTATATTTCTGTTAAACCATAAAAAATATTAATTACAAATATAGTTGGCCGGTATCTTATGCTAAATGACTGGATTTGCAGCAAGTTAACAGCAGCAAAAAAAGACATTTCTCAAAACACAGTGGTAATAAGAAGTATGTATTTCATTTTTCTCTCTAGAGCTTTAAGGGTCTAAATGTTATGATTAATTGATTGATGTGCAAAAAACACAAAAATATCACTAGGCTAGGTATTAAATATGAGAATTTGCAACACTTCTTTTTTGATTAAAAAGGAATTTGAATAAAGTTACCTTGGAAACGAGAAGCTTCTGAAATCCTACAGACCAAACCATCATTGATCCAGCTGTCAGATCAATTGATAACAAGAAGAATAATACTACTAGCGCGCCGTTAGCAAGCCACCTTGAACTTCTCGCCCCTTGTGATGAGAAAATGATTACAAAAATCTGGAATTTCACTTCAATTTTTTTGAATCAGTTTCATCTTGATTGGCTCCATCTGACACTCACTCAGTGGCATAATTCACCTGGTCATACCAATGGGTTCATACCATTTACACATTTGAAGTAGTACATTCTATATCTATATCTGTAAATAGAATGTTTCCCTTTAAAATGTTAATATACAAAGTGCTGTTTACAGTTTTCGACTATCTAAGGTGTGCTCTCTAATATCGTAACTGTAAACAGTGCTACAGCAGGAAGTTTCCACACTCCCCAAACAAACCGGCTCTAGGTTACACCAGAAGTGAAACTGTGGTCCTGCAACATGTACTGCACAATATTTAGAGAAGTTGGTAACCCCCAAACCAGATTTGCTTCATTTTTCACTTCCCCTTTTAGGATTTAGTTCAACCCTTTTATCACAAAAAGACAAGAGAAACTTCTTCTGAAAATTAGACACCCAAACATTTGACCTCAACGTTACTACACTTGTGGCTTTCAGGTGTAACTTTCACAGAAACTTACGTCAGTTCTCCAGACTTCAGCAGGCAGATCTCTGCGTCCTGTACCGCAGCGCCGAGGTTGTCGGTATCCTCTGATGCGAGGTCTCCTGCACTGCTGTTTCTAATCAAAAGGGCATTTTTATTTTAGATCAACACACAGTTTACAGTTTATGGCTCATTATTCAAGCATTTTTAAAAAACCTACAAAAACACTAGACTAAATACATGCACGGGACTGAGCGAAAGTCTTAAACCGCCACTTCTTTTATTATATTTTGTTGAACAAATGAAAAAATAATTTATGTGTTTTTTAGATTCAGGTTGCATTTGTTTGTTTCAGCTTAGTTTTTGTTGTATTTTTTAAATGTTTAGTTTTTTCCACTACTTTCAGTAGTCTTTATTAATTGTTATTGTAAGAAGAGCATATGTGGAAGGCAATAATAAAGAAAATCAGTACAGTTATTGCAATAAAAAGACGGAACTTTTGAAAGCAGTTGATTCACAGTCTTGTACACATCTAAAGCATCAAGAAATATATTTACCAAAGCCTCATCGGGCAAGTTTTGAGAATTAAAAAAAAAAAAAAATACTATTTTTCCAAGTTTTACAAAATTGTTTCAATTTGTTCAATTTGTGTACTCCAGTGTTTTTCATTTTATTTAGACATCTAGTTTTTTATGTTAGTTTACTAAAATTTTAGTTAGCTATAATAACCATGTTGGCAACTGAAAATGAAAGCCGATTTTTGTAACGAGCACCTTTATTCTTCAGCACAGCCTGACTTCTCTCAGCCAATAGTTTAGGAGAACCATAGAGAAGCCTGTAGAAGGACATCAGTACTTCCACAGGCTTCCTGAAGCACAAATTCAGCTCTTCTTTGGATGTTTTAATAATGTTGAGGTCCGTTATGTGTAGTCACAACCAAAAAAGAACATTCTTCTGAAAATGTTCAGGTAAAATGACTGGAGTGAAAATACGTGAAAAAACTAGAAAAAAAAAACCGACAGTAAAATCGGACTGCTTGGAAGAAAATTATGAAGAATTGAGGACTGGTCTTAATACTTTTGCACATTACTGACATGAATTTGATAATAATAATAAAAGCCAAATAAATTAACAATGAAATCCCCAAGAATAGAAACCTCAATTACAAATTATAGCTTATTCACTTCACATACCAAAGACACCAGCATACAACTAAACAAGTACAAATACATCCACATATCCATGTGTTAGAGCACACGACATTTCTTTTGGCCAATGCAAATGTGTTAAATATAAAATTGTAATTATATTCCGTGTAAGTGAATTTTTTTATTAATCACTTTAACAGTCATGCTTTTTCTGGCCGTTTGTGATTAAACTGGAACACACTGTGTAGACTGTTTCCGAGGAGGAAATAGAAAATCTGTTTTGGTGACTGTTATTAATCTGCCATGCAGTGTTTGATAACCATGTTGCTTACTATAGCTGTCCATCGCTGCCTGTGAGATACTTACAGTTGTGCTGCCCCCTGCTGTCCATGTCCAGGTGAGCAAGCGGTCACAAAAGACAGGGATTCGCTGTCGTACACCCCGCTCACTTCCTCCTCTGTGATAATGTCAAAAACACCATCGTCCAGTTTGTCACCTTCACCTGCTCCTGGAAGATAAACATCAGCTACATCTTCACCTTAGATCTTTATTCTCAGCTCTTACTGTAGTGTGTATATCACTACTGTGTCCCAAAATATAAATTAATTATGCAAATAATTTATCCTTTGTCACATTCATCCAGTGAGTGTGTGTGAGATTACCTGAAACACCGCTTACAGCCAGGCCAGCCTGCAGCAAGCGCCTGAATGGGGTTCCTGGTGTGCTGTGAGTCACTTCCTCCTGCGGGTGGCGCTCAACTACTGCACTGTGCTGGTTGTAACAGCCCTTACAGCAGCGCTCTCTGTTGCCACCCTGCTGAGTGCTCACCGTGTTGCTGCAACAGTAGTAGCAGAAAGGACGCCCACACAGCCTAGAAAAAGCCAAAAAGATTGAGACAGAGCGTGTTAGTGCAACTCGCCTTTTACTGTAAAATGTTCACTGGAGAAAATTGCTAGTTCCTTTATTTCAAGCATAGATTTGCACAAATAGAAATGAAACTATCAAAGGTAAAAAAAAAAAAGTGCATTTAAAAAACCAGAAGATGTTTAAAAACGTAACTGCTAGAACTTGTGATAGTTTAAAGAACTAAGCATTCCTTCGTTTTCAGCCTTTACTTCTGGGTAGTCAGCAGTCTCTGATTTAAAAGCCTAAAGCAGTGCTATGGGACAAAACATGTGACTTACAATAGCCACTTCTGATGTGGAGTGGATAAACAGGAAAAAAGCTAAGTAAACGACATGTGAGTGAAGCTTGAGAACAACTGATGCAAGGTAAAAGTAAAAGAAGAGCATTTAGCATGTAAACATGCTCGAGACGACCTGCTGAAGCTCCAAAAGCCCATTAAAACAGAGAAGAAATATTTAAGGGGCTTTGAACTTGGCAGTCTTGTTGGTGCAAGATGTATTGGTGTGAATGTTTAAGAAACTGCTGATCTACTGAAATTCTCCCACACGGCCATCCCTATGGTTTACAGACAATGGTTTTAAAAAGAGGAAATCTACAGTGAGCGACAGTTCTGAGTAAAAGTGCCTTGCCAGAGGTCAGAGGTGATCCAAGCTGATAGAAAAGTAGCCACTTGTTACAACCAGTTTATGCGAAAGACCATCACTGAATTTACAACACACCGAAAGTTGAAAAGCACGGATTACATCACCGGTCGACTATACCGAGTGCCACTCCTATCAACTCGGGAAACTTCCCGCAAATTCCCAAATTTGTGCCATGAAGGTGTGAGGGAACTCTGAAGGCAAAAGAGGGTCCTGCCTGATACCCACCAAAGTGTAGCAGGTTGGAGCATGTATGTGTAGATCTATCGCTGGCAACAAGAGTTCTGCAGCATTGTCACTTCGATTTGGTCTTCACTTCCCTCAGGTTACGGAAGGCCAAGGTCATGTATTCACGTGTCCTACACATGTGTGCATGTTTTGAGTAAGTATAGTCTTTTGCAGAACTAAGTTTGGAAAAGTGCTTTGCAGTGCACCATGTAAACCAAGTGAGGTATGAAAAAAAAATCATTACACAACAATAAGCAGTGAATGACCACAGAGTCTTGAGACGCTGTGAAAGAAACGAGTGTGTTTTTACTGGTTGGTGTTTCTAAATAGTTTCTGTTATAACAGATCATCACCTGCAGCTGTACTTGCGGAACCACCAGCTGAACTGAGTGTGGCAGCCCAGACAGTAGTTAACGTCCCTCTCAGACTCCTCATCTCGCAGCTTCTGCTCAAACTCAAGAGCATCTGACTTCTGCCAAAGGGCATCTTTCTCCCTGCAACAAGCACAAGCATATTTGCACTTTTCAAAATCTGCCTTTCCAGCGTGGATGTCACGGCACCAGAAATTTAGATTACATCGATACCAGTAGAATTATTTTTGACAGCCAACAAAAGGACTGTTCTTAAAAATAAACTCCATTATTAGAAGGTTTTTTTCTATCACTGAAATGGTGGTTGGAGGCAGTTTATTTAAAATTCTGACATTATATTTAATTCAATTCAATTTTATTTACATAGCGCCAGATCACAACAACATTTATGAGACAAACAAATAGCCTACTAACCAAAAACAAAAGGTAAAAAAGGACTTAAGAACTAAAAACTATTTGTATTAAGCTAATCTGTGTAAAAGGAAAATATGTTTATACCTGATGAGCTCCACAAGCCTTTCTTCCAAATTGATTTTGGTACGGTAAAGATCATCTAGTTCAGCAGCCATTTTCAGGTCAAAGCTTTGTTTGTCCTGTGTGACTCTCCGTAGGTTTTCAGCCATCTCCTGACAGGCCCGCTGAGCAACTGCTAGCGCCTCCTCAGATCTGCATATAGCACAAACATAGGCTGACCAAAAAAAAACATGGAGGAGCATTCATTCATGCATCCATCCATCCATCCAGACCTTATCCCAGCTGTCACTGGGTGAGAAGCAGGGTACTCCCTGGAAAGGCCAACAGTCATCTTGGGGCTAACACAACTCGCATTCACACCTAGGGCCAAATTAGACTTGCCAATTAACCTAACATGCATGTCTTTAGACTGTGTGACGAAGCGGGAGTACCCAGAGAGATTCGACTCGGTGCCACCAACACAGACAATATGTATTTGGTTGTTTCCGGGCTAGAACGCTCACAACACACAAGATTAAAAAGTTTCATCGGGAGCTTTAATTTGGTCCAGAATGTGTGATTATGAATAAAGTATCTCACCTTGATAAATTCCCTTTCAGATGGATTATCTCGTCTTCTTTCTGCTGGATGAGGTTTTCAAACTCGGCCATCTGGTGGTTTTTCTCCTCAATCTGTTGGCAGTATCTCTGATTTCCAGCCTGCAATCAGCGCAGCAAAGTACAGCCTTATTTCTTGCTCTATGTGAATTATGTTTGTGAATATAACATTATGGTTACTTCAACTGGCAATATACAGAATGGAACTGCAATTTGTATTCCCATTTATCAACCCCAGACATGAAAAAGCAGATAGAGCTGCGCAAGCTACACATGCATTTTGTCACGCATCATCCTCCAGCCCTGACTGCAGTGTGGTCAGTGTTAGACAGCAAAGAAGTTCCATTTCCACATGTAAAACCACTTTACTATGTGAATACTGTCAGCGTGTTGACCACAACTAAAAAAATCTTCTTGCAACATTTAACCAAAGCAAGTTTCAGGTGGTTTTTATGACGATGAATAACAGACAAAGGGCCTTCAAAATAAATATGGAGAAAATACAAAATGCTTTACATAAAGCAATACTCAGAAGATGTTTTCTTTAAATGGATTTGCCCACATAGGGACCATAGCCTGTTGGTTTAATCAGGAATTTCTGTTTACGACAGCGTACTGAACTTTATTTATCTTCTTACCTCTAGCTGCTTGAGGTTGTTCTCCAGGGTAACTACTTTTTCATGCTCAGTCTGGAGCTGCAATTTAACATCCTCTAACTCCTGAATCGTGCTCTAAATGGACAAAAAATAATCAGAAATTTATCATTAAACCTCCGATATCAGAACTGACCTGAAAACAATCAGCAGGGTATGTAGAAAACATATCTAGCTGCACTCGAGCCGAGCTGGTATAAATCTTCATATACATTCTGGTTATTTTCAAAGCCACGGAGTAAATATTTTAGCAGTAACAAAAAAAAATGTTTCCTGACTTGAGACTGTGCAGCGTTTTCTAAAAAATATGTATCTGCATTTTACCAACAGTTCAGTGATATATTTACTTATTTTACAGGCCTGTAGATGAAATTATTTGAATATATGGAAATGCATTTGTATTTCTCTGTAATAACCAGTGATTATCCCTGAGAATCGGGTGCATGTCTGTTGCTCACCTCGCTATATTAAAAAGTGGAATCACCAGATAGCACTGTAAATTGCTGTACAATTTGAGGTTTATATTATTTCTGCTGTAGGCAGCAGATGAAACCTTCCACAAACTGACATATAATTTGTGGACTTTCTGTCAGTTTTACAAAACCGCAAAGCGTGAAAGTCTCCTCTAGTGCTAGGGAGGTTTTCACATGTAAAGGAAACTGCTGCGCAAATCCAAATTGGGACCACAGCTCAAAAAGTAACACCTTTTTTCTAAAGTGTCTTGACTCATTTTAAGATCTTGTATAGTATAATTAGATCAGGCTTCCTGAATAATCTGCTTTATATTTTAAAACACATGATGCTTAATGACATTATGTGGCAATACTCAATTTATTTTAAACAGCAAAATTTAATCAGTTTATTTTATTCAGTGTTTATAAGCACTAAGCTACAGCTCCAGTGTGGTGGAAACTACCAGTTAATGCTTGCTTGCGAATGCAGCACGTGGCAGCAGTTTCATTTTGGTCAGGTGCTCGACTTTAGTGTAATTTCAGCTCATCGAGTACGGCCTGAATAAATGGGAAGGCGACAGTAACATTGTGTAGTAGATGTATACTCTGCCTGACCTGCAGCTGGTTTTCATGGCTCACGGCCTCACTGCTGAGCTGCAACCGAAGTTGCTGATTCTCTTCCTGGTTCAGCTCCCGCACAGCTTCGACTTCCTGTTGGGCCTCTATCAACCGTTTCTCCAGTTTCTCCTTTGATACCATCAGATCCTCAGTGTTTGGGAGCTGACTGCGGAGTTCCTGGTTCTCCTGGAGCAGCTGCTCCATGCAGGAATTCAGCCTTTGCACCTCGTGAGCCGCCTCCTCCTCCAGCTCCTGCAGCTTTGTTGACAGACCCTCCCAGCGCAGCCGAGCCTCCTCGTTCTCAGCGGTCAGCATGCACACATGCACACCTAGTTCTGCGGTCTCTGTGTTGGCTCTGTGAAGGGCCTCCCTTGATTCACTGTTCTCCAGACACAAAGCATTGTAACGCAGCTTAAACTTATCAAGTTCCTCTCTAGAGGCTGTCACCTCTGCAGCAAGACTGGCTCGAGCCTGCGCCTCGCCATCTCGCTCACGAATAAGAGCCTCCTCACGCTCGCGAGATCTAAGAATTTCATCCACATGCCGGCGGTTTAGCCCCTCCACTTGGGCCTTCAGTTGTTCTGCTAAAACACGAAGGTCTTCTCTGGAGGCCTCTGTCACCTCCTGCAGGGCCTGAGCTTTCATCCTCTCCTCATTTCCTGCCAGCAGTTGCGCCCTAAGCTCCACCACCTCTTCCTGGAGCCTGGTTACCTCTCTCACATTGAGTTCCAGTTGTGCCTCAGTTATAACCAGCCTGAATGGGGCCTCTTTTGATTCCACGCAGCAAGTCTGGTGCTCACTGTGAAGCTTCTGCATTTTTTCATTGCTCTCTGCGGCTCCTTTTTCATAGTGCAGCTCCCCACTCCGGCTTTCTAGCTCATCAGCTCGACCTTGGAGAAGCTCACATTTTACAGTCTGGTCTCTTAGCTTAGCTTCGGTTTTCTGGAGCTTTTCAAGTAACTCTGCTTGGCTATTCTGTGATACTACAAGGTTCTTGTCTAACTTTTCAGCTTTGGTAGTGAATGAATCCAGTTCCTGTTGCGTTGTGGCTAACTGCTCCTTCAGTGCGGACTGACTGCTGATAAGCTCAGTATTCTCATGCTCCAGCTTCTTCAACTGAGCCTCAGATTCCTCCCTTTGCATAAATGCTTTCTGAACCATTTCTTCCAATTTCAGGTTTTCATCTAAAAGCTTTTTCTCTCTGTCTTCCACACTCATCTTTGCAGCTTCTACTCTACTTCTCAGGTGCTTCTCAGACGCCTTCAAAGAAGCTAGCTGGTCTAACAGGGCAGCCTTGCTCGCAGTCAGCTCGCAAATGCTTGCCTCACTTTTCCTAACTGTTTGGAGAAGCTTAGCATTTATTTCCATTAGACTGCTGAACTGTGTTTTGTCATCTGCAGTATTCTCTAAATGACTGGAAGATGTTACTTCATCATCAATAATTCGAAGGGCCACTGTTTCTTTCCCCACGTTTATCTTATCTAACTGCTCCTCTAAATGTTTGATTCTTTCTGAACTTGCAGCTAGTTCTTTCTCTCTGCTTTTAAGTGTTTTTCTTAAATCTAAGCTCAGGCTCTCAAGTTCCTCGTTCTGGCTGCTACTGAGACTGCATTGCTTCTCCACCTCCTCCTTCTCTTCCTGGAGTATTTTTCTCAGCTCCTCCGCCTGCCGTTCCCTGCATTCCAGAGAGGCTTGCAGGTCCTGAAGCTGGGCTCTCAAATTCCCCGTCTCTTTCTCTTTCAAAGTCAGCGCCCCCTGAATTCGACCGACCGCACTCTGGAGCTCCTCTAACCGCGTGAGCGCCTCCTCCCGTTCGTCATCAGCTCCGGCTTTTACTTCAGCAAGCTTCTTCTCAGCGTTCCTCAATTCTTCTTCCCTAAGTTTTAGTTCCCGCGACAGACATTCACAGTGCCTCGCCCTGTCGTCAGCCTCTCTCTTAGCCTCCAACTTCTCTTCCTCCGCAGACTTGAGTTTATCCAGGAGTTCCTGGATTTTCCAGGCTGATTCACAGTAGCTAGCGGTTTGTTGGCCCCTTTCTTTAAGAGCCTCATCTAACTTAGAAAGCAGCTCCATATTTTTGTTCTCAGCAGTTATGAGTCTATCTTGAAGTTCACTTCTTATCGGTTCCCTGCAGGTCTGATGGTGATTTACTCTTTCTTCACTGTATGTAGCTGTCGAATTAGCAGACTTCTGAGCTGACAACTGTTCTTGAAGGTACTTTACAATATCTTTCAGCTCTGCTGCCTCCTTGCCTAACTCCTGAACCCGCACCAAAAGCTCCTGCTGTCTGAGCTCGGACTGGTCAAGCTCAATGCGCAGATTCTCTGCAATGCTGCAGGAAGGTTCCCCCAGTTCTCCCAGTTCATCAAGGCCACTGTGGCTCAAGTCTGGGACTGGAAAGAACTCCTGACCCTGTTCAGTGCATGGAAAAAAGCAGTGGTCAGGTGCATTGAACATTAGTCACATTAAATCACACTGCTGTGGAATATTATATCCATATAATGGCTTTTGTGTACCTGTGAGTGTGAATAACTGCTAACCAGGCTGTTGACACTTGAGCAGCGACTCGGGGGTTTCCAAAGATAAGCTGAGGAGCCAGATCCTAATGTTCGCCTTTGTTAACGAGACACCAAATATTAGGGACACATAATGACAAACAGTGAAAAAAATGTATTTTACAGTTCTGCTAATTTTCTGTAATATATACCAGAAAGAATAGTATTATTTATATGGTTAAGAGGAAGTAAAAACCACACCTAGATGCAGTATACACACCAAGAAGACACCAAGATTTTAAAAAGAATGACAATATGCAATATTTACAGAGTATACCCGAGTTCATTTTAAAAAACTCTCAGTTCGTCATTTTTAAAGGAACTATTCTGCCTAATTTTATTCTTGGAAACCCAAACTCAGTGACACTTTATTCTGTAGAAATGACTAATCAAACAAACACAAAATGCCACAGACTGCCATGAAGTCTGCTTTTAGATGAGATTAGATTATTTGATGAACTGTGAAAAGTTAATTTTAGGAGTAACTTAAAGGGACGAATAGATTTGAAATGTGGTCCAGCTTTTACGCTGATCTTATTTGTAGAAAAAATGAAGGAAGTACATTGTTTGGTCTCTATTAAGGAGTATAGCAAAATAGTTAGTAGTTAATATATACTATATCTGGAGGTTACTCAGACTTTACACATTTCTTCTCTGGAACTAGTGATAATTTCAGTTAGTCTCGTTGAGATCAGTTTATTTAGCGACCTTACATGTTTTCAAGGTTGAAGAAGCATGTGTTTATAAAGTTTTTACCTTGCAAATTTTGGCCAATCTGCATCAAGATCATAACCTCTGGCTGCCACATCAAATTGGATCTGGTTGAGTTCATAAAGATTGTTGATTATGTCTCCAGTGAGGTGAGACTTCAGGAAAGGACTCCGGGCATAATACCAGTCACTGTATTGGAAGAATACAAAAAAATAACTATGAAATACAAAACAATAAAGGTTAGAGAGCCAAACAATTATACATAATTATACATTTAAATAGCACTATAAATCATTATTGTCACTTTGACCTTCAGATCACTCTATTAATCGTCTTGGAAGAGATCAAATGTCAATACCGACAAGATAGTTTTTCATCTCTACACCATACCTCTTATATATTGACAGTACACACCACACTTACAAACTATTATTATTAATAATAATTAAGTTATAAGGCTTCTTGTTCATTTTCAAGCAGTAACTTGTTAAGTTGCCCATGAACACCTTGGTGAAAGTGGGCCAAATTCTAACGGCTCGTTAACATGACTCTACTCTACACCCCAACAAAGTTGCATCAGAAGCCCTTCAAAACTTGCACATTCAAATTGAACAATGTATTACTTTTAACAAACAGTGGCCTCAGTGGAGGCATGTGGAACAGCCATAGACTGGCACCCCCCCCATTATGCTGGTCAAGAACTTGGTCACACACTGCTGTGGGACAGTTCTTTGACCGGGAGTTGTTACAAGTCAACCAATGTGGTTGTGTTGTTCAATCTGTCACAAACAGCATGCCCAAACCGATCCAAAAAATTTCCTTTGGTGTTGAACTGCTGGCAGGCCATTCCATACTCTCCACCCACTCCCAAATTCTGGAGGCAGTCTCTGATAAACCCCGCTCTGTGAGGGCCATCATTGTCATTTTGGAAGATACAGTTTGGTCCCAAACTGTGGCGATATGGGATTGCCACTGGTTGCAGAACACCACCTTAATATCTCTCACCAGTGTGTGAATGAGTGGATGACTGAATGTAGTGTAAAGCGCTTTGGGGTCCATAAGGACTAAGTAAAACGCTATAGGCCATTTATTTTACCTGTTTGCCTCCAATGAAGACAAGCCTCGTTTTCTCAGAGAAGGATTGCCGCTCCAAACCATCACACTGTGTCCACCAAAGCCTATTAAGTTATTGGTGCAACAATCAGTATAACGGCCTCTGCGTCTTCTCCATACTTTGACCCTATGATCCAACTGTCACAATCAGAAGCTTAAAACAAGACTCAATAGCAGAATAAAGGTGCTTGGCACTGGCAGAGAAGATTTGGTAAGTTTTCATTGGCTCTTCTGCTCGACCCCCTACTGTATTTTCCTCCCAAATGTTGCACCATTTAAATGGAAACCAACAGGCTACAGTATAAAATGTTATTGATTTATAGCAACCATATCAATTTCCTTGCTATTCCCATTCTTTACTCTATCAACAATAATAAACACTTCCTCATATACTAAAAACAGAAGATATTTTGTGTTAAATAGAGAACAGAGAAATAAAGGTTTAAAGACAAAATGAAGACATAAAGTAACGGGCTACCCTTTCGGAGAACGCTTTAAATAAAAACAACTGTCCCCATATTTGCAGTGTAAATCTGATGGCACAGTCAGCAGCTAGTTGGTTTGTCTTACATTAGCTGAGCCTGCAGACTGGAAACAGGGAAGGTTTTTACTGAAGTGTACAAAGTTTTGAAATAAAAAAAAAAGAAAGAAAAACTATTACTAGGCTAAGTGCACTCAGTCCGGCACAAAAGGTCTTATAAAATGGTATCTTGTTTTTTTCCATAGTTCATATCGATAAAAATGCTTTTAGTCCCAGCGTGCATCACCCCAAAGTGGAAGAATTATATGCTCGAACATGGAAGCTGCCACCCACCACCAAACAGCAAACCTGTTTCAGATCCATTCCTGAGGTTCCTCATTCCAGTGTGTTTGCTAACTACGCTGAATCTCTACTGAATGTAAAATACTTTAAAGAACCAATGTGTTTAAATATAAGTGAATTATTCTGTCTTATCTACAGCCCAACATGGCCCATTAGACTAGTACAGCACTTCTATTATTTGCAAAATGCAGAGATACTGCATCTTGGGTTTTTAAGCTTAGCTATATTTTTTTTTAACTAATTTCTTTGTTTGTAACTTACTTATTACTTAAACTCTTTATTTTCTTAATAGCATTTTTATTTTCTTTACATGTTGAATATTGTTTAGTGTCCAGGGAGACTGGAGAAGTTAGCATGTCTTTGGTGTAAACTGCTGTGTTTAGTTTGACTGTGCGTGCAGCAACAAACTACTTTTTTTTTTCTTAAAGCAAAAATAAAACTGACATTTTGATTTGAGAAAAGAAAGGAAGTGAGCAGTGCTGCATAGGTCTATGGTCAAGGTTTTTCTTTTTTGGCTGCTGTGATTTCAGTGGAAAAAGAGAAACAGGACCAAAAAAAAGGAAGGGCGAATCACACTTCCTAAGAACATCCAAAACAAACCAGTACAGTATGCCTGGAATAAAACACACATCTTGACGACAGCTTTATAATTGTCAAAGTCAGGAACTATAAAATGTGTCTTCAGTAACATGTACTCTTTCACATAGTTGGACATTTAGACATAAACCACTATTCATGTTGGTCATGAAAGAAAATGCATGCAATCAACAAAATGACACATTAATTATGTTTGGTTAGTCCAGGGAAATACTCTTAGCTCCCATTATTAAATTATGGGTTTTTTTGGTGAGATTTTTTTCTTTTCAGATTAGTGGAGATCAAACCTTTATTGCAATCATTTGAGCAATGTCAACTTTACCACTGCCCGGTATCCAGAATTTCATAAAACACTTTCCACATCAGTGGATCATCAAATCCCGACTGTTTTGCAACATAGATTATAAAGCTGACCTTTTAGATGTCAGTATCAGGAAAACAATGGTATTCATGAATTTAAGTCTACGCGTGTCTATTTAAACGAGTGTAATTTTTCCACTAAACTGAATTGCATGGAACATGTCCATAGGCCTCAACTTTTAAGGCAGACATTCAATTTAATATCACTTTTTTATTATTATTAAAGCAGACAATAAACATATCATCAAGTCCTGCTAACATAAACTGGCACGGACTTAAAATTAGATTCTAAAAATAAGTGTTTAAAGTTACAGGTTTTGGTGCATTTGTAGCGCCAACTTGTCCAAGTACAGAGATGTGTCCTCTCACCTCGTGACCTTCTGATTCATAAAACATTGCTGCAGTGTGTCAGCGAGACGCTGGTGAACGAGCGAGTAGCGGATGAAAGCCCTTCCTTTCCCCAGTGATGTCTTCAACTGAGGACACACAAAAATAGACACTTTGGTCATAAACATACACAACACTAGCAACTCTGTCCAAGGTGGACTAACCCCACAGTGTTTCTTATCTAACCCGTTAAGTAGGTCAGACTTAATACAGTTTCTACTTTCGAAAATATGTTGTATGCACCTACAGAGCATTAAAAGGAAACAATCAAGACTACAGCTCTTTATTTCATTTCTTATGAGAGTTTAAGGATCAAAGTTTTAGTTCACTTCAGCAACAGCCTTAGCCATTTAACATAAAATGTTAAATTCTACTGCATAAATCCCAGTTCAGCCTAAAGATGTCTAAATTTAAAGATGATCAACATATAGAGAATAAATGTACAATGTTATTTTTAAGCTTAGTCTCTGCAATGCACTGGCAGATGGAGGGGTTTAAGTAAGACAAGAGACACACAGATACACCAGACAGACACCAGCTGGAGACGTCTTTATGTCTCTGACCAATGGACAGCAAATAAAAACAGTGAAAGAAGAGAAAAAAAATAATAATGTTTTACATTTTGAGAGTGCCAAAGGTTTTTAATTATTAATTATTAGTCAGATGTTATTGACTAGACCATGTGACCCATTTACCCCCCCCCCCCAAAAAAAAAAAAACCCCACAGATTTGACTCTTCCTCATGTAATCAAATCAATGATTACTTAGCATTAAAAATATTACCAGGCTTGCTATAAAGAATTACATAAACAGATGATAACTCAAGAAAGAAGGAAAAAAAGTATCTGGCAAATCAGTACTCTAAAATGATCATCTATAAAAGTGGGAGCTCAGTGTTTGTTTGAATGCTTTAAGTGGTGTAAGGTTCTTACAGGCTAACAAGGGATAGAAAAGAATCATAAAATATATTCTCATTATGAACGTACTCATAGCTGTTGCCTTTATAGATAGAATATTATAACTTGTGAATGCTAATAACCAATAAGCAAAGAAGACTGTGATGTCTAAATCACTCTTTAAACCACAAAAAATTACTGACAATTCAACAGGAAACTAATTCATTACAATACAAACTAGGACCAAATCACAGACAGTTATTGAAGTATGAAGCTCACCAGTGTGAATTTCCTGGACAAAAAGTGCGGAAGAAACAGTGCAGGTGGCACAAGTGTAAGATAGCATGCGAATTAGCAGCGTTGAGCCTTACTGCACCTGACTGGCCGGAAGATTACATGGATATACGGTCACTGTCTGTGTATATGTGCGCATGTGTTTCACGCCATGGAAGGGCTGAGGCACGAAGGGTGACTAAGTGTACGCGTGTGCTGCAGAGTAGGATTACCTCAGGGATGGACTTAACGAAACGGATGCCATCGTTAGCTCCTTTGATCTTAATCAAGCAGTCGCAGAAGTAATCCCAGTAGTCTTTTCTCTGGCCGAGAAAGGTTGTCTTCTCTTTTTGGTCAAACTAAGAAACACAAACGACCTTATTACTGCATTCATATACCACATGCTCTGTATTGTAGACTGTACAACATCAATGTAGTGACTAAGTTGCTAGTGTTCAGTAGTTGTTAATATAGATCGAGATGATTAAGTGAAAGACAAAGACATAGTTGTGATACAAAAATGTGCATTTTTGACTTTAAAAGAACAGCTCAAGCACATTAAAGAAATTACTCACTGTTATCACTACTCATAACCTTTTAATACAGGAAGGTTTGTGTGATTAGGCTTGTGAAATGTTTCATTTTAAGATTTCACGACTTAAGAACACTAGTCTACAGCACTCCCAATATTACTGACAAGCCATGTTTGAGCAGGCTTCTGTTCCATGCAGGTAAACAGTTCTGTGTTTTTGTTTCCCGCATTTGTTACTAATGACCTGCAAACAGAAATTGATCTCTTTGCTAAGAAATCCGCTCGTTACACCAGGATCCCCTTAGAATTAGCCATTTCAACCAGAAGCTAATGGTGTTTTCTTGCTAGGCAATTTATACGATCCTGGAGAGTCTTTACTGAGTGTGACCGCTGCGTGCCATGCCCCGGTGTGATTAACTTTACTGTGCCTTGATCTGGTTAAAAAAGAGCGGGGCCCAAGGTTCGACTCAATTGGATCGGGTACAGCATGCACATAGTTTGATGGCTAGACGTGCCTCAGGAACTGTCTTTCCAGCAACTACCCCCACAGAAATAGCTTTGCTTAGCAATTAACAAATATGTGACAAGACAATGTGTGACCACTTCCCCAGTTATGCAGCAAAATGCCTAAAATACTGAAACTGCAAAACACTTTTTAAAAGAGTGAAAGAAAGGAAAAGCAAGCATTAGATGGAGGTGCTGAGATGCTATGATTAACTGATGCCTTCTCTGGCTCTGATCCATTAAGGGCTGTGTGAGCACATGTGAAAGAGGAAGAGCGTGTGTGTGTGTGTGTGTGTGTGGGATTGGTAGGTACTTATGGTTTATTTTACCCAATGCTACTCTCTTTGATATGTGACATACCTGCAGCAGGTATTCTAGTTTGTAGAAGAACTTGTGCAGGTTGGCGAAGTCGTCTGTTATGGGTTCACCACACTCCCTGTGTTCCTTACTTAACTCTATCACTGCATCTACAGTTAAAAACAACAACAACAAGAGCATTACTAACTCAAACACAAATATGGGATTTTGGGTAAACACTGATTTCTTTTGTCCCAGAATATTTTTGTGACATTTAAACCAAGCAGCCACAACATTCAAGCCACAGACAGATGGAGTGAACACCTAATACCTCATGTCACTATAATACAGTGGAAATCTTGGGTCCTGGAAAATATGTGGACATTACCACGACCCACCTAAACAGAGTTGCAGAGGAAGAATATTCCCAAAGGTCCAAACCTCCCACAGAAAAACAATGAGACACAGCAAAAAAAAAATGATCCTAGGATGTCGACCCAGCCTCTAAACTCAACAGGATGTACAGAAACACAGCCCATCTACAGTATGGAGACCCACGTAGGGTTTGGATACTGATAAGCTTTTAAAGGATTTTACTGAAACAGACTATTTTTTATGTTTTCTGTGAGGAAAAAAATGAAGCTTGTAGAGTACTTTAATGTGACTGTTTTATTTATTTATTTAATGTGAACACATAGTGTTGATATACAGTATGAAAAAAGTTCTGCATATATCAGGTGTGCAAAAACTCCAACTTGCCAGATATGAATAAAGTAAATGAAAGCTCAGCGACACTGAATTCAGATTAACTGCACAAAATTGGACCCATATTTCGCTCCCTATGCTTACACCCCAAGAAATTCCCAGATGAGCTGCCAAAACATCTCAGAAAGGTCATAGCTTTTTCTGGTGGCAGGTGGAGACTTGACACAGTATTTGTCTGGTGATTTCAATGTTGCAGCAGGTTAGTGTATAGTTCATATGGTAATAAAGATATATTTAAATATTTTAAAAAATGTCTGGCTGATGTAAATTGTGCATAATCCTTTGGACAAGACACTTGATGCATGTTGCTTGATATGGGGTTTGCTGTATGTGTGGAGAGCGTGATTACCATGCAGATCTCTGATTATCCTCTGCAACTGTTTATCCCCAACTGATGAGATGGAGGCCATTGTAGGGATGTACTCAAGCAATTCTTCAAAGAGGGATTAAAAACAAGAGAAATTCAAGTTATCTAGCACGTCATCACGAGTTCTCAAGAATAAACACACCGAAAGCACTCGAGGGTAAACAGAGCAGTCCTAAATTACTTCATCCCGCTATAAAGTAGCATGTTCATGAAGGCTCTGCTGGCTGAAATGAAAACGCAGTTAACAGTAAAGTTAACACAATTTAACTGCATGTGCAAAGGGACAATGACAGGTCACTGTTTTGTCACGCGTCTTTGTCAAAGCGCAGTGGGACAAGATTTGTCTAGATTTATCCACCGTCGCCATGATGAGCCTATAAAGTTGACTGGTATCACTTTAAAATGCAACAAACCGCGACATAAACATCGATTTGTCAAACCCTTAGCGAGCGCTACAGGATGGACATGCACCTGCTCTCAGCGACTCGTTTCCTGGTTTATTTCGTCTACATTTCTGTCACTAGTCATCCTACTTTGGTTGTAAATAAGGATAAAGACTTCGGTGTTAAATAAATCACAACACAAAACACGTACTTGATGTATAAAATTGTCCAGACTGTCCAGTTTGTCAGTGTTAAAGCAGAAACTTGCTGTCGCTGGGGGGCGGGCTCTGAAAATGATTGACGGCTGACTAACCACGGTGTATGGCCGAGATCGGTTCTAGTTTGGTTGAGACACACCATAAACAAACAGAAAGCTGAAAACATTATATATGACAGTGAAAACACATGATATATAAAATAAATGCAAAACATAGTAAAACAGAAAGCCGAATACAGTCTATCTAATACTGAATATAGACGATACACTATATAAAATAAATACAATGTAGGACCGTTTAAGAACTCAAATTCAAAATAAAAAGTACAAAATTATTGCAGGATATTTAAAACCAGTTGTTAGAATTTAATAACGTAATAATTTGATAGCTACTTAAATAAAGAGATCATTTCCCATCCAAAAATCCAAGCTAAATAAAAGGATTACAAAACAGCTGGCTAAAATTAAATATCTGGGGTACTTAAAGAGGTCTGGATCAGACTTTATTTAGAAAAAAAAACAACTCATGTTTTTAGTTCAGCAGTCCCATAAGGATAAAAATACCAAACTGACCAGACACGTGCCCTCAAAGAAGCACACACAAAATCAGTGTGCATTTATTCGCATAATCTACTTTTCTGTTTTAGTTATTGCTCAAACTCTTCTTAACACTCAGCATCTTGGTCTATACAGGTTAATTAACAGCCATGAAGTGACATCAAATTCAATATATGTTCACTAAGGGTTACATATTAATAAATTAGACACATACTTCTTTCCATCCATTTATCCATTCTCTTCCGATTATCAGGGTTGGGAGGAGGCTGGAGTCTGTCCCAGCTACCGTAGGACGATAGGCAGGCTTCACCCTGGACAGGTCGCCAGTCTCACGCAGAGCTAACAGACAGACAGACAAACATTTACATTCTCACTTATGGGCAATTCAGAATCCCCATTGAACCTAACCCGACTGAATGAATGTCCATTTACAGTAAAAGGACTACCTTTGACGCATTGGAGAATTGATTTGATATCTCGTCCATATTGGCTCTTTTTATTGTCTGATTTATCAGCAGTAATGAAAAGTTTCCCAATAAACAGTTACAGGTAGAACACACATTTACAAATGAAACCTGTACACACCACTAAGTGTTTTCAGTTACAGGGAACACGTCACCTTCATATGTGAAACATAATTTGCAAGAATCACTGCTTATTGGGTGAACTGAAAATAATGTGGAGTTTCTGTTCACCTTTGTGATAATTAAAACCACCCACACCAACCTTTCACTAATAATTTTGCTGAGTGCCCTGGTGTATAGACCTCCTTTGTGCAGGTACAGTATAGTTTGATTTATTTCATTTCAGTCAAAATCTAAGGTTAACTTTTACCAAGACTGAAGTTTAGAGCAGGGGCAGGCAACGCCAGGCCGGTGTCCTGCAGGTTTTAGATGTGTCCTTGATCAAACACAGCTGATTCAAATGGCTAAATTACCTCCTCAGTATGTCTTGATGTTCTTCAGAGGCCTGGTAATGAACTAATCCTTTGATTCAGGTGTGTTGACCCAGGGTGACATCTAAAACCTGCACTTGAAACCTGGAGTTGCCCGCCACATGGTTTAGAGTGTTGTGTATAGGTTCAATCAGTGTTTACAGAGTGGGAACATTTTTCAGGGGTGGCTGCTATTGCATATTTGTGCACACATTTTGATGAATTTGTATACTTGATTAAATGAAAACATGGACACTGATTAAGTGAAGTATGGAGAAAATTGAAAACTATGACACACAACAGCACTTGAATGCTCATACGATGAATGTATGAAGCCTTTTTGTGGCATTTCCTCCTTTATGATCATTGATGATCATCTTAAGTTCATTGAGCACTTTTAGTTCCATTTAACTAAATAATTGTAGAACTTCTATGAAGAATTTAATTAGTATTATTTTCAAATAAATTGTACTTGATACTGAGAATTGATTTTTGCAGAAAATACTTAAACAAGTTCTACTAGAAACACACAGCAACTTTCTCCTTATCAAATTACAAAATTTCTTGGAATAGCTTGTCTTTATTCTGTGTGGTAAGGTAATATTTTCTTAGAGTTACTTTACACAACAATTCTAATATGGTTTATTGCACTTTCTTCACAATACTTCTTGTGTTAACATAAGCCTTATGCCATAAGGCTTTCATGAAACATGAAGTAAATGATACTTTTAAACAACAGGCCATTAATAACGATACCAATTCGAATTACTTGCAATATTCCAATATTTACATACTGATCAACATTAAAGATGCACAGATTTTCTTAGCCAATTCCAATTTCCAATTTTTCAAAAGTGTTTCCTGTCAATACCAATTTTTCATGTTCCAGTTTTATTTATAAAAACAAACAAAATTCAGCTTTGTGTCTTCACTCACAGTGAGGAGCTTCTATGGTAACCACATGTTACTATGTACCTGTGAGTATCTGTGCACACTTGAATAACACTTTGAACGAGGTTCACAGTCAGACATATGGGAGGCTGACTTACTGGTCAGGACAGAGAACTAAAAATCAGTTGACTCCTGTTCCTGACCGGTGGATTGGTGCATCTCTAATTACCAATTAGTCAATCAAACTTTAAACAAAAACACCTTTCAAGTGTATGACTAATAATCTGATAAGAATATTGAAAAAATACTAAGTAAGCTAAAATATATAAAATAACTAAAATAATATAATCTATATATATTATATTATTTTCCTTTGCTTTCTAATTGCTCCCCATAATGCATAATCAGTCAAAAGTCAGACTGAAAAGGTGAAGTTGGTTTTGGTTTATATATATATATATATATCGAGATGTTTTTATCTTACTAGCCATGAGTAAAAGAAAGCTTTTTAACTATCGCCCTCCTGAGTGCCTCAGACCTTTGCTTTTCAAGATTCATGTGGATCCCTTCACTGAAGAGCACCAAAGGTATATACATTTTTTTCACACCCAAGAAGCACTTGGTTTATGTTTGAAGATTTGAGCCCTTCAGCTTCTCTACAGTCCTCTGCCAGACTGTTTAGTCAGCCACTTCACAATGTGCTGCATTTTCCCAACCAGCAATGTTTCTCTATGCCAGTTGATAGCCGCTGCAATAACTAAATAAACATGCATTTCTTCTTTGATGGTTTCTTTGCTAAAAAAAAAACAAACAAAAAAAAAAACCACAAATCAGTGCTTATAATATACTATATATGATTTTTTTAAAGTTCATAAATATAAATAACTTTCAAAATACATTCTTGGTTATATGTTATGAAAAATATATTTTTAAAAAGAACCACAAAGAATGAGATATGCATCCAAATACTGTCAGAAATCAAAGTCAAAATCATGATGTAATACTTGCAGGTTATTTAACAAAGGTTATAAAATTATCATTCCCTAAGCAAAACAGTGTAATTTGACCTACCTGATTTTGGTGTCTAACAGCCTTTTTTTTTATTTTATTTTTTTTATTCTCTTTATGCTAGAAGAAAGTGGATACAATGGATTACACAGATACTACAAACAACAGTCCTGACTCAACAACTGAATTTAATTATTCCTATGAGGATGAATTGTGCGACAAAATGAGTGTCTTGCAATTTGGAGCCATCTTCACTCCAGTGTTTTTCTCCATTGTGGTGATCCTCAGCATCTTTGGCAACATCTTGGTCCTTGTGGTCCTGGTCAAATTTGAGAATATGAAATCCCTCACCAACACCTTCATCCTGAATCTGGCTGTATCAGATCTCTTCTTCACAGCTGCTCTGCCCTTCTGGGCCTACTACAGCATGCACGGATGGACTTTAGGGGAACATGCATGCAAAATAGTGAACTTTATCTTCTCCCTTGGCTTCTACAGCAGCGGTATCCTCCTCATCCTGATGACTGCTCACCGCTATATAGCTGTTATAAATCCTCTGTCTGACATTGTTTCCACCACAGGCCTTTATAGCATTGTAGCATCTATGATCATTTGGTTAGTTAGCATCCTAGTTTCTAGTCTAGCCTTTGCTACCACCAAAGTTGCAGAGTCAAACTACTGTGTATATGCAGATTCTTATTGGAGCTTGTGGGGAATCTACCAGCAAAACGTCCTCTTTATAATTACCTCAGTGGTATTCCTGTATTGCTACACTCATATCATGTGCAGGTTGCTTCATCCTGTGCAAAGAAGAAGAAACAAAACTTTGAAACTGATTTTTATTCTCATGGTTGTTTTCCTTGTTGGGTGGGTTCCTTACAATGTAGTGATATTTCTGCAGTCACTTTCTTACTGGCCCAAAGAAAGTGACTCATTACAGGAAGATTGTCAATACAGCAAAAACCTGGATTATGCGCTTCAGATTTGCCGACTTTTTGCCTTTTCACAATGCTGCCTTAACCCTGTGTTTTATGTGTTTGTGGGGGTTAAATTTAAAACCCACTTAAAGAAAATGCTAAAAAGCTTGGGCCGTAACAAAAACAATAACAGCTTTCGCAACAGGCAAAGCCGACACACAATAACATCATTGACAAGTGGTGAAGAGTTGTCAGTGGTGCCTTGATATAGTAAAAACCAGAACTAAGACATGTTATTCATTAACAGTCAATTCTCAAAATGTCTCTAAAGGATTTCATTTTCTTTTGAACCTGGGTTAATTTGGGAATTAACTGCCAACATGTTTTTCCAAAGTGATTTTCCCAATGTTGGCGCTGCTGATTTTTACATCCGTTTTCGGAGTCTTTTTTACCTGCTGTCTGACAGTCAAATATTACTGAGCACTTACTTATAACAACATTACTACTGATGTTCAGGTCGTTGCTTGCCATTTATTATCCAGTTGAATGTGTATATATTATGTATATATTAACATTTCCTAAATTACATTAAATAAAAATAAAATGCCAAAATAGACTGAGCAACACAACCTGCTACTTACAAAGCTGCATCTTTGTGAAACTGCTGTCAGTCTATATGATTTTAAACCAGAAGAGCTGGTTTGAATGTCTCAGAAACATTTTGAGGTATCTGGGATTAAGACATAGATAATCATGTGAGTTTACAGATAATGTTATTAAAAAAGCACAAATTAAAATGACTGGCAGTTACAGAAACTGTGTTTTTAATGCAAAGTCTGAGTAAAATATAGAGCTGTTCAGCCTGGTAAACTGATAGTAACTCAAACAGCCTCATTCAGGTGATGGGATCATGATGACTTCAAGTTGTTCTGGGGTAAGAGCGCGGTCGAATCAGTTACTGGAAAGGTGCAACTGAAAGAAAAAGAATAGAAAAGTGTGAGACTTCTGTTTAACATTGGTGGTGTTTAATATGTTGTAATATGTTTGCTTCATCTACTTATCTGGGGTTATAGCTTCTGACCAAACTGTTCTGTGTTGCTGTAGCAATTTAATTTGTATTTTGATCTGCTGATTTTGCTGTACATGGTAATAGAGATATATCAATGTCACTTTGATTATCCATGATAAATTCGATGTTATCGTGTCGATCACTTTGGTAGCATTTTTTTAAAAACATCTTTCCACTTTTTAGCAGAAAAACAGAGAATTGGGTATTGTGCTTATTTTCATAATCTATTATCAGTCTTATGCTTTAAAAAATAATAAACAAAACAAGAAA
Organism: Hemichromis elongatus; assembly: GCA_015108515.1. Taxonomy (NCBI): domain Eukaryota; kingdom Metazoa; phylum Chordata; class Actinopteri; order Cichliformes; family Cichlidae; genus Hemichromis; species Hemichromis elongatus. The sequence goes on along the minus strand of VUQR01024942.1, from coordinate 2,291 downwards.
ACAGTTATTTTGTGTCAGTTTTGGCAAGTGCTGCTTGTAGACTGTTACTTGTTAATTAAAAGTATGGAAAATATATAAAAATATACTTTTAATTTTTTGCATTTTTAGTGGAGAAAAACAAGTTGCCCTTGGTTTTTGGCATGTTTTTTTTGTGTTAAGACAGCCACTCTGACTTAATGTGAAACAAAAAGAGGAACTGTTGTTAGTTTAGTCAAACCATCACAGCTATCTGAGCACAGTGCAATTCAACACGAGACATGAAAGCTGATTTGTGAGGTAAGTTGCTGCATTTGTTCTCCTAAATTGGATTGCTAACATAATATATGAAAATAAAACTAAAATGAATAATTTCTGTTATTTTATAGAGAACTGATCAGTAATGTCTCAATTAAATTTTTAAAAATCTAGTTTTTTCTGTGTTTTCTAGAAAATTGACAATGGCAAACAACTTCACAACAAGTGACCACGGACTGAGTGATCATGTTGAATATCTTTGTGACATTGACTTTCCAAATATCACGGGTCCTGTCTTCATCTTGATCTTCATCATCAGTGTCATAGGCAACGGCCTCCTCTTAAGTGTCCTGTTCATCTATGAGAAACTGAAAAATATGACAAATATTTTCATCCTGAACCTGGCCTGCTCTGACTTGATCTTCACCATCACACTTCCATTTTGGACTGTTGATCATCTACACCACTGGATCTTTGGGGACTTTGTCTGCAAATTTATGACTGCCGCATACTTTGTTGGACTGTACAGCAGTGTCATTCTGCTGACTGCCATGACAGTGGATCGTTTCATTACTGTGGTGTTGAACATCCGGCTGAGCAACCATGCTATAAGGCAGAGGTTTGGAGTTGGTGCCTGTGTAGCTGCCTGGGTCATCAGCATCTCGGCATCCCTGAGTGATGCTATGAAAGTAAAGGTTGTAAACTGGTATGATTTAAACTATTGTGAGGATGGATCTGATGACAAGCTTGGACTTTATCTCCAAGTGTCACTGTTATTCTTCCTCCCATTTGCCATCATTATTTTCTGCTATTCTGCCATCCTCAAGACAGTTTTGCAAACTTTAAACAGAAAGAAGCACAGAACTGTAGCTGTGCTGTTGTGTATTGTTGCAGCCTTTTTCATTTGCTGGGGGCCATACCATATTATGCTTTTAATTAAATCTCTTTATGAACCAAAAGGTTGTAAGGCAGAGGAACGGTTATATGTTGCCTACCATATTTTTGAAATGCTTGCCTACTCTCACTGCTGTATGAACCCTATGCTGTATATGCTTTCACAGAAGTTGCGAAAGCATCTGTTTAATCTTTTGTGCTGCAAAAAACTGTGCAGGAAGAACAGAGAGAGAGACACTGGTCTCAGTTCTGTTAGTCAGAAAGCAGTTTTCTCAGCACAGAGTTCTGCTATTAAGTTGGAACTGCACAACTATCGGATAAACAGCCACTCGTGAAGTTAAACAGTGATTCCATCTGTAAATATTCTTATTTAATTTTACATATCTTGTGTGTTCTCTTAAAATGAAATACAAATTACATCATTTTTAAATTTTAATGTGTCAAGTAAAAGTAAAATGTATGTTTGTAAAGAATCTGCACTTTTGCTAACAATGCTGTTTTTTTTTTTGTTTGTGAAAGAAAATAAAATGTTGAAATCCAGTGAAGCTGTTTTCAGTTCTCTATTCTCTCTACACACATCATGATAGGCTAGATGGAAAAAAATGCAATGAAAGCAAATTCTGTGGTCTCTGCTCGGGTCATATTAGTAAGTGTAAGTGTATTAACACAATCACTGAGGGAAACACTGAGCGGTACCTAAAGTGACACAGATTGCATACATAAGGTAGGATCTTCTTGGCTGTTTTTCTCTTTTTAATTGTGTGATAGCACTCATGAGAAATGATTAATGTAATAATAAAATATAAGTATGTATTATTTATTTTAAAAATAATAAAGTATTATTTACTTATTTTTAAAAAAAATAATAAATTTTGGGACAAAAATATAGAAAATGTATGGAAATGTAGGAATATGGAGTGTAATTTGATATTACTGCAATATGAATTACCCAGAAAATATTAAATAAAAGTGCTGTTATGTAAGCAACATTATATGTTGTGACCATTTCCTTTAGTGGTTCGCCCGTGTGGACTTGCTTTAGTTGCGATGCATAGATTTCTGATGTCATATCATTCTGCTCAAAAACATTTTATTTAAAACGGAAAACGGTTTATTTTGAGACAAATTTTTTTTTAATTACATATTCTTGATTTTTTTTATTT
>VUQR01024941.1:9878-24633 GCA_015108515.1 Hemichromis elongatus | reverse complement strand
AGGCAAATATTGACAACTACACAAAAGGTAGCCGCTAAAGCCTTCAAGTTTCAAAACAGAACAAACAAAACAGACTGCTAAATCGTCAATTCCACCTAGAAACAAAATATTAATTCTAAAAAATAAATCTTAGTTTGTTTTACAGAAGAACAGACAAAACTTTTGTCAATATCAAATAAACTGAGAACTAAAATGAAATTCTCAGTCTCTCCTTGTTGTACAGCTTAGCTTTTCAAACAGTTTTAAAATAAAGATGCTAACAGACCATTGTTTAAATCCTAGGTGCAATCATATATATAAAACTTCAGTCTGACAAAAGCCTGCAGGTTGCGGGACAGGAAGACAAGTCTACCCACTGCTTCAGGCTTTAAAGCGGCCTTTATTTTCTCAATGCTTCATTTTCGACCGTGTTTATTGGTAGCATGTGTTTAACAAGACAGTAGGCTACGGCATTCGTTATGTCGCTATGTCTCTTAGCTTTTTTGTCATATGGTAAGACGCTGGAGAAAGCCGAACCAACTTCGCAGGGTTGTTTTCCATGACGAATTAGCGCTTTCAGTCAGAGATTGAGCGTGCTCCAGTAGGTGGCACTGCTTCAGCTGATCAAAAAGGTTTGTTGTATTTCCAGACTTTGTGGGAACATGCTTTTGGCACAATTTACAGTGCGCGCTGCTCTGTTTTTTTGTCAGACTTCAAATAGCCGAAATACCTCCACACTACTTCTCTGGGCCTTCCTTTCAACAATGTCTCTGACGCTGGAGCCGTCATCTTTGTTCTCTTCAGTAACCTGGTCAGCCAAGCTCTCAGCTGATTTTCTCTAGTTGGCATACTCACTTCCTCCATTACCCGCTGGCTGCTTCCCAAACAAATACACATGTGCCGCTTGGCACTTGTGCTGTATGTAATAAGTCACGTGACGTGACGCTGCAGCTGTGATTGGTTCGGCTCTGCACTACTTAATTTGGATTGGCTGTTCTTATGTTTTTTTTAAGAGAGGAAGAGAGAGAGAGAGAGAGATGAGGTCTATCGCAATAGTTTCATTTTTCTATCGAGAAAAAGTTATTTCGCGATACATATCATTATCGTTCTATCACCCAGCTCTATCTTCAACCTAAGTAATAAATTTCCCTGAAAGTCTGGACCAGATTTTGCAGTTTAATCCTCAGGGTTAGAAATCTGTTATAAAGACAGAGATGTGATTTTTTCATGTACAAGCCAGTATGGGAGTAAGTAAAAGTGGCATGGACAGGTAGTGTTTCACTGCCCTTCCTGGTAGAAATATTAAGCCTGTTGCAGCAAACTCACAATCTTTCATGGTTGTGCTTGAGCATCATTTTTCAGTGGGGTTACAAGTGCTAATGGATGTATTAGGATGCAAATACTCCCTGAAGAATATGACACAATTAGAACATAGTAAGAAATGTAACCATTAGAGTTCAGTAAAACAGGGTTTTTAGCTGTTTACTCTGTTAAAATGAGACTAGCTTCTGTGTCCTCACCTAAATGATAGTATCCGCTGCTTAAAACGTGATTTTCGTAAAGCTGAGCACATGTGGAGGAAAACATTTAAATGTTCATCTCCTTTACTTAAAGGATCTTTTGGCTTCTTTTAACAATGCAATTAGAGATGCGAGGGCTGCCTATTTTTCTCACCTTGTTGCAGAATGCAGAGGTAATCCTAAAGTGTTATTTGACACTCTTACTGATATTATTACTCCTCCTCCACCTGCTGCCCCTATTTTTTGCTTACGAATACTGTGAAAAATGTCTTTGAGGACATTTGCTACCACTGCTATGCAGATGATATTCAGTTATATATTTAATTTAAAACCCCAAGATGTTTCTAAGCTGCAGATTCTAAATGAGTGCTTAGAATCCATCAAAGGCTGGATTGCTGACAACTTCCTCCAACTTAATGAAGAAAAAACTGAAGTCCTGGTATGTGCTCCTTAAAGACATTTACCTAAGATAATGAATGCTCTTGGTCCTCTTTCAACATCATCTATCTAGACATCAACGTCTATCAGGAACTTAGGGGTAACCTTTGACTCTGATCTTACTTTGGATGTTCACGTCAAATATCTGGTTTGGTCCTGCTTTTATCATCTAAGAAACATTTCTCATTTCGTTTTTAGTTTTTTTTTGGTTCGTAACATGCAAATGTGATACAGCTAGAGAAAGTGTAACTGGCATTGAAGTTTCAGGGATTATATCCCAGTGCTCCTCATATTTTAGACAAGACAAGATAACATGTCTGTCTTGTTTTGTCTTCATCCACATATTTGAATTATTTGTTTTCCTACTGTTTTCAATCAAAATTTGTGAATTAAAAATATATTGTCTGTTTTCATTGCTGAAACTATTAGTTTCGGTTTTGCTTATGTATGACAAATAACTCGACCTTTTGATGCATGTGTAATTGGCATTAATAGAGCCTAACCTTTGACCTTTGGTCAAAGCTAACCTAGTGGAAAGGCTCTGTCCCAGTTTTTATATGTTTGAAACTAAGATAGTATTTGATGTTAGTGATCGCCAGTACAGCAAAATAGTTTCTAGTAAGTTTCTAGTAATTTTATTGTTAGTATATTAAGGTGTGGTTATCCTAATTTTTTTAATGATTATTTTGGATGGTGTTGTGTGGTTGGTGGTTTCCTTAGTAAGCTGTCTGTTAAGTCTGACGTCATTAGCTATTCAAATGCTCCTTTGGTTCCCAAAATCAAATACTTACCGAGGCACCACTGACTATTAATTGGGTCAAATGATTTCATCCCAGCTGTCAAAGTAGGAGAAGCACACCATTCAATTAACCAAACCCAGTGCGTGTTTTTGGAATGTGGGAGAAAATCTGAATACCCCGGAGAGAACCCATTCAGATACGGGAAAAACAAAAAGCCGCAGACTAGATTTAAACGCAGGACCATCTTGCCGTGTCTTGTCAGTGTTACCCACAGCACCACTGTGCCAGCCACAAATACTTTCAGATCCACTAAAATAATCAGGGACCTCCCTGAAATTTCACTAACGTTTAACATCAAGGTGTTAAAGGTTTAGCAGAGTTTGCAGAAAGTTAGTGAGCTACTTTCCACCTAAAGATAAAATGCCATGTTATATCTCACGTATTTCTAGAAAACTAAAAAAATATAGCTTTTGAAGTCAGTTACTAATTTACAATTTAGAAGAAAAATAAATAGCATTTAGGTTTAGAGAACTGAAAAGTCAAGCTGGGAAATTTAGCTCAAAGTTGTAACATTTACAGAGACAGATTATATTCTTCTTTAATCACCAATGTGTAAAGTAATCCTTTAAACTACTAGGTTGAGACATTTATCTTTTTTCATATGTCAGTGCAAAGAAACACATCCATTCATTTTTCTCTGTTTATTTCATTCAGGGTTGCAGGGGTGCTATAGCTTACCCCAGCTGTCATGGGATATGAGCTGGGGTATGACCTGGGCAGATCGCCAGTCTGCCACAGACCTAACACAGAGAGAAAGACAACCATTTGGACTTACTGTATATTCCCTTTAGAGTCACCAATTAACCTAACATGCATGCCTCCAGGAAGTCAAAGTGCCTGGAGGGAACCCACACAGACACAGGAAGAGCATACACACTCCATAGACAAAGGCCCCCGCAGGCCAGTGGATTTGAACCAAGTCCTTAATAAATAGCTCAGCTCGAGCTCAACTAATTCAACTAATCATTTTATATAAACAGTAAACAATGAGAATGACGTCTTTTTAAGCTGAAAGTAAAATATCTGAAACCCTACGCAGGAAGGCATTGTTATGATCCAGAGCAAAACAACTGGCTCTGATTTCACCAAGGTCATCAGGATGTTTGGCATCATCCTCATTATACTGTTAAATTCATGCGACTGCTGTTGTATAAGAGGCCTGTAGTCTGATTCACTAAAACACCAAAACAATTATTTTCCTGCTAGGATAAATAAATTATCACAACATGTAAGCATTTCTACTTGGAGACAGTGCTGAAATATCACCTCAGATCCAGAGTTTACAAGGCAAGATTCAGATCTATAGTAACAGCCATTTCTAACTCTCTCTTATTTAGCACTATCCCTTAGGCATAGCAGTTGATTTATATTTTACATTTCAAAACATCATACATCATTAGATGTAATGTGTGCAGCATTCAGACACAAGGCCCCTGGCATTCCTTTCCACACTGGTTGACTGGCAGAGTAAACGGCTGGCTGAATGGCTGGCTGTCATTTTTTAGAACATCTGAGCTGGCATTTATCCAGAAAATCTCTTGTTGTTTTTGCCCCCTTTGGGTATTTGCTGAGCAGTAATACGGAATATACACTTCCTGAAAATACAGATAAAAAATTGTTTGTTTGTTTCAGACACATCAAGGTGGAAAGGCTGGCTGGTAAAAAGCCAGAGTTTGAAATGCCTCCAAAAGAATCTTTTTTTTTTTCCTCCAACAGATACATCAAAGTACAGAGACGAAAGCGCTTTGATATGAGAGGCAAAAAGCAAATGATGCTCTCTTCTAGCTTTCCGTTTTATTCATACATTAGGAAATAACACTTCTTTTCATGCTTCAGTCTTTAAAAAACTTTTAGCTAAATAGCTGACCAAGAATCACTTGAAGAGTTTAAGATTGATTTTTGGAGAAAGAAGAAAGTTGCTCGTTATTCATTTCTTCCGACAAAGACTGAAACTATGATAAGATGGAACAGAGCTTGTTTCCTTCTTTCCCTCGCTCAAATTTCTCTGCATTTCTCGCTTACCCAGGCACACCTCTTAACCTCCTCTCTTTCTCTGCATATATCTTTAAACTACAGGTTTGTCAAGAAAAACTCTTTCTGTTGCCTTTTTCCAACCAGTTGTCCTTAGCTCCTCATCTCCTCATTCCTCCATCATTTTCTGCCTCCCTCTGTGATTCTCTACTACTGGCTTTTTTTCCCGCCTGATTGGAAACTTTTTTCTTGCTTATTTGATATGTTAGTGTGAGTGCACCCAAAAAACATCCACACAGGCAGCTGCTTACACACAGTGCAGCAAAGCGATTGGGATGGAAAAAAGACTTTATCACACAGAGAGCAAGAACTCAGAAAATACAAGAAACAACTGGGAAAATTCAGAAACTGGAAATAATGAGTACACATTCCTTCAGACCCGCGATAGAAAGAAAGCAGAGGGGGTTTTGCCTTCTTTATCACGTTTAAAAAACTTCCCTTCATGCTCTCAAACTAACTTTTCCTACCGCATAGTCAAGTCAGAGCATAGTTTACACAGTAGCTTGTCTACTTGTCAAACTAGCTCTGTTAAATTGACATTGTGGAGCTCAGGTTTTTGGTTCCCTGCTGGGATTGTGATGTGAGGATACGGGCATTTAATGCAGTGTCTGGTCTCAGTCAAATTATCCTGGCACAGCAGCTGGAGGTAAATTGCCTCTGTTTCCAGAAACTTCAAAGATCTGTTATCAATGTTACGTCAGCTGTATTGGGTGGCTAGCCACAGACAAATGTAAGAAATACCTGTCATTTGTTAATGCTTGGTACCTCCATTCTGGACCTGACTGGAAATGTTCTCTTGTCTTTATTATATGTGAAGTATAGCACCTGTGCTCCAATGACCAAATATGAATCATTAAAGCATCAAAAAAGCACCTAACTCATAAGATGAACCATTTGGGTGTTTAATAAAACAGACAACTTAGCAAAGAACCAGTTTTAAATTGTGTCTTTAGGTACTTTGGTACTAGCTTGTCACAAAACATATTTTTCCCCAAATTGTTTAGTTTGACAGACTTGAGATAAAATTTCTGCACCAACAAGATCATTCTCAAAGTCATATTTTGGTAGGGTGTGCAGTGTGTTCTCAAAAATTGAAATTGGACATGTGGAGGAGTAAAGAAAAAATACTGGTGGCTGCCAGCTCTGCTCCTCAGCCTTCTAGTAGCTGCACCTGTGGGATAACTGTAAAAATCCTACTTTGCCTCATTTCAAGGTATTGCATTCACGGCCACGCCACTCGCTTGCCTGCCTGACAAGGTGATGACAGAATACCCCATCAGCCTTTTATGGCTGAGGGGTAAAAACTGTAGGCCTAAAATACAGCAGATGAACAGTATCTGAAAGGCAAGTCTTTAAGAAATAGGAAATAATCCAGAAAAAAAAACCCTACAATGGGACACAGGACCTGAAAGGTTCAACTTGTCCTGAAGCTAATCCATCTACTGTTTGCTGAAGCCTAATCTGAAATAGTCTCAGTGGAAAGATGGCTGTCAAGAAGCCTTTCATTAAGTCAGGGAAACAGGTAAGAGGCTGAGGTATGCCAAACTACAAAAGAACTGAACTGAAAATCACTTAAATCCAAATCCAAATAATAATAAATAATATAATATATAATATAAATAATAATAAATCCAAATTTGAAACCTTTGCTTCATATAATCATCAATATGTACAGAGCAGGGTTTTACTAGTTTTGCAGTTTTCATTAGTTTTTATTTTTATTTAGTTTTGACTTCAGGTTTTCAATTCAGTTTTAATTAGTCTTCTTTTGGCTCTCAACGAAGGCAGTTGCTCTTTCTTCCTCTCCCTTCCCTTATCTTTCCTGCTGGCTTTCTGATGTCTCTGTCTAGTCTTGTCTACTTCTCTCCCTTACCCTGGAAGAGTCTCACAGTCTGTTCTCAAATCTAAAATCCTACAAGAGGAACTATGGATTTGATCAGCTGGTCCCTAAACGCAATTGACACCCTCTTCTCGATGGGAAGCCTGGGTTCGGGAGATGTCTGTATATGTTTGGTCGGAAGGTTCCTTTGTAAGTGCGCATGCGCCAACTAGCATGCTGCTTGCTGTAACCCATAATTTCCTTCGGGATAAATAAAGTATATCTGATCTGATTTTGATTCTGATTTTTGCCATTTTTTTTGCTATTTCAGTTTAGTTTAGTTTTACACTTCATTTTCACCCTAGACTATTGTATGACACACACACATCAATGAAAACTAAACACATTTCTGCTATAAATTCAGTTAATTTTAGTTTGTTTTTTGTTTTTTCGCAAATTCTCATTTTTATTTTTATTTCCGTTAACGAAAATGTTTTTTCACTTCTAGTTTTCGTTATTTCGTTAGTTTTCGTTAACGATAATAACCTTGGTGCAGAGGACGTCAGAACTGCAACACTGAGAGTTTACAGCCATCTGTCAAACATGGTGGAGGCTCTGTCGTGGTTTTCAACATCGATGGAATTCTTAACACAGATGTACTCGCGGATTTTGATGCACTACCATCTGGAAAGTGTTGTATTGGCAATGGCTTGGTTTTTTAGCATGACAGCGATTGGTCACATGTGTGTCATAGAGCACCTACTGTAATGTGTGGGTGTGGTAGATTTAATACAATTTATACTGCACTTTTAAGCAAAGGTGAACATGCTTTCATGCAAGGATGCATGAGCTGGTTTTCATCCTTCTGGCAAGATACTCATAAGCAATCCTCATTTGAAAAGAGCACAAATAAAACATGTTTTCTTTTCTCCAATAAAGGTTTATTCCTTAGATATTGCCATATTTATAAATGGTTGTGAACAGTGGAAGATAGTACTGCGGGAGTATTTAAATGTCAAATTTACTTATGTGGGCTGTTCTTTGTAATAAATGGACATTCGGTTCTGTGGTTGCTACTAGTGTGTATGACTGGAGTCAGTCCACACATACACATGTGAGAAGGTGTTAAAACCGATGTTTCTGTTTGTCTAATTTGCACAGTTATCTTAAAAAACACTGTGTTAATCAGGCTTTGATATGATGCTATCAGCTTTGCGGTATAGTTCCAACTGTGCAAATTTTAAAGAGGAGCAGCTTTACAGAACATCCCCACACAGGAACCTATACATTTACCGGATATAAAATATTGCGCCATATTCAATGCCTGGTTAAATATCCAGCTATGAATAAAGAAATACCCTGAAAATACCAATGTAACTGCAAGGATTTAACTGTATTTGTGAAAAACCTCAATATAGGAGGTTTATTTCACTTTAAGCTGACTTTATCTTGACTTCCACGAATTGAGCTTACTAATCTCAGCAGTGGACATACCTCGAAACTGCTCACAAAAACATGAAAAGCCATCTGTGAGTTTGTCTTACTTTGGCTAAGCAGAAAAAAAAAATTGTCCAGTTCTTACAGAACTGAACTAATTCTCTTATCACCCAATGAGTCAGCATGCTTTACATATTTTTAGCCTTGTGGCCAGTTGCAGCTCAGTATAGCACCTGGCCTGGCTTTGAATTTTTAACTTTTTTTTTCCTACAGAGGACCACAAGATTGCAGCAGCAGCAGCTGAAGATGACTTGTGATGCTAGATCGACAGCTGACAGATTAGCGTCAGAACGATTTGTCACACAAAGAGCCGCCTAAAAATCACAGTTTCCTCTGATGCTTTCAGTATTTTTCAAATCATAAGATTTTCTCTTTGTCATGGTCCTCTCTCTGGCTCTCTCACTCCGTTAGTTCATACTTCCTATCATGAAACTGTCTTTGGATTTATAGAAGAATGTTTATGTTCCAATCCGATTTATATTTCAAAGAATTTTTGGCTGGGCGCCCCGAAGATGGGAGGGGGAAAGAAAATGGAGAAAAGAGCACAAGAATGAAAATAAATAGACTTTGGTATTCAGAAGAAAAAGACGAGGTGGTGAAAATAAAGAGTAACTAGGTGGTGTGTCAAACAGTAAGTAACAGTGAGGGTTTTTTTTTTTTAAGATTCTAAAAATGAACAGGACTGAAAGTGAAATATGATTCATAGAATTGTCTTAAGGGAATACTGATTTCCAGTTTATGAATATGTAAAGGTTGTTTTTTTATATTCCGTGAAAGGCAGCTATGTGTGGGTCAGAGAAGGCAGGTATAGTGAAAAAATGATGATAGAAAGAAAATGAGGGGGACAGAAACGATGGAAAAAACAACTAAGCTGCATAAAGAAATTCTAATCATTTCTCGAGTTTTATTATTCAGCAGTTCTGCCAGTTGCACATTATTGTGATGAGCTGTATTGCTAAAAAAGAAAGGAAAAACATAACTTTAAAAACTTTTTCACAAAGTAACACTGCAGTTCATATCTGAAGCAGACATCAAATCACCATAGGAAAACATGTATGGGTACATGTCCTGCAGGAAAACAGAAAGCCACAAAGAGTCTGAACATGCAAGCAAAAGGCCCCAGCTGACCAGCACACTCAAACCCAGATACTTCATGTTCTGAATTGACTGGTTAACATTTTAGTAACCCCATCGCTTTGCAACACTCAATGATACAGAGGCGGTGGCTTACAACACCAGCTGCCATCTATAATCCAGTTTTGAGATCCCTTCCCAGATGCCTTAAATCACATACTGGCCCATTTGACCTCAGTAAATCACATGATGGGTGGGGCTAGGTTTCACAATGGGTTCACCTGAAACTTGGCTGATTTGACCCACACTCATTTTCACACCTCGGCTCGTGTGATTAGGTAGAGGATCTATGGGGGTCCACAACCCTCTTGGGGGACGCTCCCATAGGGCTTAAAACTGGGACTCTCCACCAATTGCTTTTAGAACTGAAGAAGCTTCTCGGATTAGAGGCGAAACGTCTCTAAAGTCCAGACGCTTTGCTTTCCAAGCTCCTTACACTGACTCATACACGATTTTAAGACTGATAGTGACCATGATAATTTTAAAATTAGAAAAAGAGCGAGAGCATAGGAGTTAGTAGAACCCATCTCCCATACTGTTTGGCTGGAGCAGATGAAATGTGCACATCTAACCTTACTGCACAAAAAGATTATTTATTACACACTTAATTACTTCTGTCTCTCTACAATATTTTGGTCTTGTTTCTATTTATTGACAAAAGTATCAATGCATTTCATCATATTTTTTTGGCATGTATTGGATAGTTTTACTAAAGTTTCACAAGAAAGCAGGAACAGACAAACAGCAAAGAGCTGTGGATCAGAATCAAACCTGGGCCAATACTCTCCAGCCATGTGACATGTGGTCACCTAAAAATCCAATGAGCTAAACTGACACCCTTTATTGCCGTTTTAGTCCTTGCACATTAATTTTTCTTTAGTTATTGTCTTGTTGTCGTCTTAAGAAATGCCATTGATGAAAACTATGAAGGAAATTATTGGTCGGCATAATTAGCGATGCTACACATACTTTGTCATTTTGTTTGTATACATACTTCTAAACTACTAAAGGCAGTTTGTTTCTGTGTTAATGTCTTTCTCATCTGAATCTCACAATCCATCAAAGCAGCTTGCTCTTGTATCAGTCAGAACTACATATCTCTTACTTAGCTAAATATTTTTCTGTGCACAAAGCTGGTGCTGTGTTCATTTATTTATTTATGCTTGGTTTTTGACCAACAAGTGTCAGGAGTGAATGTGACAGAAGGATAGCAGCAAGAGCGAAGAGAAGATTTACAAAAAAGTAGCGAGACCTGCTATGATGTACAGCTTGGAGAGAGTGAAAAAAAAAACGACATGAAGAAGAGCTGGGGGTGGGAAAGTTGAAGATGTTAAGATTTTTGCTGGGAGTGACCAGGATGGATAGGATTACAAACACAGAGTACATCAGAGAGACGACTCAGGTTGAATGGTTCGTAGACAAAGTTAGAGACGTAAGGCTGAGATGGTTTGGATATGTGCAGAGGAGAAGAGTAGCGATACCTGAAAAAGGATGTTGAAGAGGGGATTATCATGCATACAAAAATAGGAAGATCACAAAGAAGATTCATGGATGTAGTGAAGGAGGGCATGTAGAGGGTTGGCATGACAGAAGCAAATGCTAGGGATAGGCTGAGATGAAGAAAAAGAGGAGCAAGAAGAAAGATTCACATGTAGCATCTTCCTTCTCTTAGTTTTAGCAATACTATTGTTTAAATTAAATCAAATAATTTTTTTAAATCTGTTTTTGTGTATGAAACGTTTTGCTCTGCCATATGCCCATAGTTTTAGCAGTACTGGTCAGCATATCAGAATAGCCAAAGTCAGTTCGATACCGAGTTTTGTTTTTTTTTTTTTATATGTGACAAAGGTTTGGTTTCAGGGCGCCTGTTGCACAGGTGAGTCTTTGTTTTGAGAACTGCATGAAGAAGGATGAAACTGACGTCTGATGTGAGAATTGCATCAAAGTGGTCAGGAAAAAAAATGTAATGTTTTTTTTAATCAGCTGTTATAATTGCCAGTACCATTAGATCAGCAAATATTTAACATTTGATAATGCTGGGCTTTACTTTGCAGCTCACACTGAACTCAACATATTCGCGTTTCAGCAAACATTCAGCTTCTGCCGGCAGGCTGTGAGTGGGTGGGCAGGCGTTCAGGTGAAGTGGACACCCAAGTTTGTGAAAGTGAGAACTTGAGAACGAAGCAACACAAGAGCTTCAAATTGATACCATAGGTGTATCCACTAGGAGGCTGAGGGGTACCACTGGCTGCCTCCGGTATTTGCTCACCCTTGTTTTGGATGATAGCCATTAGATTTGTCTATTTTTTTCTCTCTCTTTTTCTTTTTCTATCTCTTCATCTTTTTGTCTGAACTTGTCTCTGTGCTTGTGCATTTAAAAGAAGGATGCAGCCGAATGCCAGTGAAGAGGGAGAGAGCAAGGGAAAATGCCAGGGTAGTTTTGATGATAGAAGTGGAACAAGAAGAGAAGGGAGTGCAAAAGATGAAGAGAAGAGGGCAAGAGAGACAATACAAGCGGCAAGACAAACTAAGGGGTAAAGAGTATGACTCAAGTTGCACAGAGGAGAAGCGAGTACAGAGGATTTGAGGAGATATGCTCTAAGAGGTGCAGACAGCAGTGAAAACTGGAAACAATGGTTTGATCCAATGAATCCCTGTAGCTTTCCTGATAAAATGTGATCAAATTGAAAAGTAATTCCATGGTTTCTGGTACTAAAATCTTCCCAAAGTGGATAAAGCAAAAAGGGATGATAGGAATAAAGAGAGAGATGGATAGATGGATGAATTGATCGATGGATTGACTGATAGATAGATTGATTGATTTAATGGCACAGCATTTTTCATACCTCTCTTATCTTTCAGTTCTGCATGTGACACTATGCGTAGGATCCGACTGTCTGAGTCATTTTTAACGTCTGAGCGCTTGAATCATGCTAACACTGACTAATGTTGAATCTTGTTATTTTCCAAGCAGAGCTAATTTCTCATTGCAGCCTTTGTCACAGCCTCAGAATCGCATTCATTTTCCTTTTCCTCATTCCTTTGTCATTTTAGCACAGGGTTACTTTGAATATTTGCAAACAGCAGTAAGTAAGGCTTTTCCTGCCCAGTAACATGAAATGACATGTTATTGACTTTGCCAGGTGCTGAGATTGCTGCCTTTCAAAATGTTTTTAAGTCGTGCTCATTCTTTGTTTTAGCACAATGACTCCTGGCAGGCTTTCAAGACACCATCTGTGCCCCCAACCACCTTCACCCATTACTCACATTAACTTGTGTTTTCAAAGTTAATGATCCTCTCCAGTGATGTCTAAAGACATGTGAAATACCGCATGTGAAAAATACTTTGCTGCTACAAATGAAGCAAGCGCTAAACGCAACTAACAATACATGCTGTTGATTTTCATATTAAAAAAATGAAGATGTTTTAAGACTGCAGGCATCAACTAATGCTTGAATATACGTTTTTACAAAAAGGTACAGGACTCTGGCTTGTCCAGCATCTCTCTCTTTGGCTGAAAGCAGAGTGAAGGATTACAGTTTTAACAGAAGGGTGGCAATCAATCAAACGAGGATGAGTAAGGGTGTGGAGGAGGGGAATCTCTCTCTTCAGTCATATTTCATACCTCAGAGAATAAGTTCAGCGAGAACCTTCGTGTTACATTTATCTCTTCATTGTACTTTTTCTGCTTTATTGCTATTTTATCCTTCAAATTCTGCAAAAATAGGCAAAATCAGCAACACAATAAACTGTCAAATCCAACATAATCACTGCCGCTTGTATAGTCGAGGAGGATATGCAGGGATGTGTCACTTTTACATTCTCAGTAATGGAGATCTGCAGGTTTGCATCCAGACACATTAATTGAGCTTTTTTATTCTGCTGTTGGTTTAAATGGAAGCAGAGATTTTCTTTCCTCCAACATGTATCAATGTAACAATTCAATAACAGTGTTCTAATTAAGGCTTAACAGCTCTGTACTGAATGCTGAGTGATCATTAGAGCCAAAATTGTCAACCTTTGTTGTGCTGTTATCAGCCAGGGTGATTTCTTATTTTTATTTCTACTTGCTACTAATTACTAATGAAATCGTTTCATTTTTAATTTCCTGAAGGTGTTGAAGAGATGTTTTGACAAGGTCAGGCATGGCACAGAGTAGCAGGTGTAGACACAGTGAGGCCAGACAGGGGGAGGGATGAGGTCACTTCGCTGTGCAGAGGACAGTGGTCAGAGGGTTATCCAGTATGAATATTTATTAATTAATATTTTTAAAATTGGAAAGAGTAACAGTACGTTTCAAGTGTAAAGTCTGGTGTTTTCATGCATATTCCATTAAAAGCCAAACTAGAATTCATCCTGTCAAATTTGTTCTTTGGTAGATTTGTAAATGTGGACAAAGCATCTCAAAAAGAAAGCACTGACAATTATAAATCGAGTAATAACGAGGCATCTTATCGGACTGTCGGCAAACACTCTGTGCCGACTGAGTAAAGTGCTTAACATTGACGTGATCACAATCAAAGTATTCCATCAACAGGTGCCGTGCTCATCAAAAACCTTGCTCACCGGGCAGTATTATCACCAGGGGACCCTACGGTTAGGCTGATTTAGAACTTACACCTTAACATTGGTGTTTTACACAGGTTAAACTGATTTCATCTGAAAGTTGATCTGTGGCTGGCAGTTACCTAACACATTAAAATAAGAATTGTTGAGTCTGTTCAGCACAGCAAAAGATTCGTGTCTATCTCATTATGCTTTGAGGTTTCACATTTTTAATGGATTTCATCTATTTTTTTTTTTATTAGTGAGACCTGTGTTGTGACATTGAATTTGCACACTTTCCATTCCTCCTCTTTTGCCACCGCAGCCTACATAGTTCTCCTGAAGAGGGGTTTCAAGAGACTTATGGAGGCTTGTGCTTGTATTAGCGGTGGATTTTTACTTTACAAAGTTAAACCTGAGCAATTATAAAAATGATTAGAAGTCCCCAAGTAACACCAGCTCCATTTGAATAGAGGTTACATCTACTGGGCTGCTTTAAGTGGTCTTTTTTTTACTGTGTTGGTCTTGATCTTTGCAGCTGAGCGTTGGGCTGGTCGAATAATATAACTTGGTCATTTTTGTCCTTCTATGTCTGTGAGTAGACATGAATCTATGTTTATTTAAAATATGTGTATATGCACATGTGCATCGATGAGTGTGTGAAGGTGTCCTTCCCTGAGGCCTGTGGGTGGATGTGACTGTGGAGGCTTTTAATGTTCACACCTTGTCAAAAATCTTTCACTTACAGCACAGTAGCACATACCCAGACACACACCTACAGTACATACACACACACACATGTAGAGGACACATGTCACAGACTTTTAAACAAACCTGTCAGATATAAGGAGAAGAATAAAATAGTGAAAAAGAGAGGGCATAAAGATGTGGTGAGGGGTGGGGTTCTCCTAATTCTCACTTCCTCTTTCTAACACCCCCCCCCCCCCCCCCCCCCCCCCCCCCCCCTCCCCCCCCCCCCCCCCTCCCACTC
>VUQR01024940.1:11124-32664 GCA_015108515.1 Hemichromis elongatus | reverse complement strand
TATGGCTTGAGATTTGTTGACTAAAGGCCATGTTCAAGAAACCAGTTTGAGATTATTTAATCTCCGTGACAGTACAAGACCATTGGATTATTGTGATGTTATAAAAACGTTCTTTTGTAACCAGAAGAGGTTTGGATTAAACATTGGTTCTAGTTACGCTGTTTTGAAAAGCGAAGTGTTTTTGTTTTGTTTTAAACACTTTTGTGTCAAAAATATTTGCTTTCATAACGCTAAATTTACCAAACAACAATATCCAAATGCGCCAAGAGACTTGGATAGTTTTTGTGCATTAAAAATCTTAAAAAATTGTGTTCACAGTCAGGGATAAACCAAGAGGGATAACTTGCAAGACGACGAGTTTTACAACCAATCAGCAAAACGTATTTGCATCAATTTATTATTAAGAATAAAGCTGGAAATGACTCACATCACTGTGGAAGAATTTTTGCCACTCTTTTAGCAGCATCATTTCAGTCAAAAACAACTCAATGAGATAAAAGTGCGGATTTTCACTAGACCTCATTAAAATCTTTATATCTCTTTAAAAATTTAAAAAAGAAATTATATTTATTCATGGGTGAACTGCCTTGTGTGTTTTGGATCACTGACTTTGTGCATGGTCTACGGAGCTTTTTTAAAACGGTGATGTATGTTAGTCATATGATGCAGTCATGTGACCACTTTAACTACGATGGTCAGACGGCATCGTACCGCAGTTGTTTTGTTGTTTTGTTTGCTCAGTTTCAGTTTAGTTTCAGTCAGTAAGTTTTTAGTGGCCGTGTTGAAGATTAATATGTACTCATTTGTGACTCGGAGCAACAGCTCCACCTCATTATCATTCCATTTGACACATTCGGTGTTTTGTCTCGCCATTTCGCCGCTCGTTTTAAAGAGCCGGAAAGTAAATAAACAACACGCAGGTCGGCTCGTCTAACATTTCACGCATGCGCGGTACTGGACGCGCAAAGGTGTGAAAAACGACTCAAAACGATAGTGTGGACGGGGATTGTTTTTCCACGAAAGCTCCGTTTTCCAAAAGATCCGGACTAGTGTGGACATAGCCTAAGTGTATAAAAAACAAAATAAAACAACACAGTTTCACAGTGTGAAAATTCTGTTTGTATGCAGGAGTCGTACCTTTTCTATCAAACTGAACCCAAGGTTGCGTATCGCTTGGTCTCCCAGATTGGTCGCAAATTTAAGCAAAGACACATCTGCATCTATAAAAATGTTTCAGCACTTCTTTCAATGAAAATTTATGCCATGTTGCACCAATTTCTAAACGTGTAGAGGGTTAACGGTGCCAAAAAAAAACTCATTCATGAAAACCCTGCACATAAATTTCAGTGAAAATTGGTCACAATCACCATTAAAGCTGCAAGCGGCGATGAATGGGTCTTTGTACGATGGAGCATGCCACTGCACACCATACCTCTGTGGAGCAGCAATTATAAGACCTGAACTCTTATGGGAAGGTGGACTAATGAGTTACATACCACTGCGTGCATCTACAATTTGCAGTCAGTATGTGACGTTGCTATATACCAACTGAACCCCATGTAAATCACATGATGTGAATTTCCAGATGCATGATAAATCAAAAGCAAATTGGACACTATGCATTTAGTTATAACGCCTTCCTCTTTTATGGCAAAACACAGTTTTTTATACAGCAACGGCTTTGGAGATCATACAACTGTAGGCAATACTGGTAAACCAGCACATGTGCAAGACCTGTGAAGCATAAAATTCTTCATCACTTCTGACACAAAATTTTCTTGACCTCTGAAACAGACATACAATAAAACTGTATGTGTGTGTGTGTGTTTCCAGATCTTGTTGAGGAGTGCTGCTATTAGTTTCAGTATCACTGCTTCCTGTGTGAGGCCTCTTTGACCTTGTCAGAGGCCAAGTGCCCAAGTTTTTCTGTACGTTAATGTGTGTGTGTGTGTGCCCACAGTGTCACAGCATACCTCTGTTAGGACAGGACAAAGAGATAAGTCTGGCGCTCACAGACTAAATACACTCATCCACTCCGTGGGAAACAAATGTGTGTGTGTGTGTCTGAGTGTGTGTGTGTGCGTGTTATTTTTTGTAATTTTTGTCCCCACTGGACAACAAAGTGTTTTTATGGGATTGGTCATTGAATGTCCTCACACACACAGACTTGTCGCCCACTTTCTTTTTGTGTCACGTTCTTTAAGAGTAAAAAATATGAGCGATTGTCTGGATGTGTGTTCATATGTGTGTGTTCTTCAGTTTAACTCAAGGACGCTTAAATGCTGATAAGTTGCATGGCACAACAGACGCACATGTAGGAACCTTGGGAGCAGTCAGCCGAGATGTCTCACACGCTAACAGATAAACATACCTATATATATACACATACACTTGCACTCGCATGCACACACACACACACACACACACACACACACACACACACACAGAAACGGACTCCTATTGTTGTTGTAAAATAGGCCGCTACTGGAAACCGAAGACAAATGTACACAATGTGGAAGATGAGGTGCAGCAGCAATAAACAGTAGAAAGTGATGAATGTTTAAATACACACCACAAAACACACACATTAGGTGACATTGTCCCTTTCCTTCCCTCTCGTTTAATTCACTCTCCTCTGTCTCTGTCCTGTCCTTGTCTTTTATGTATCCCTCTGTTCCGTCTTCTCTCATACCACTTTCTCCTTCACTTTCTCTCTCCCTCTCCTGTCCTTGGCTCTCATCCCTTGATCCCTGTTCTGTCTGCTCCTATTATCATCCATAGCCCCCCCCCCTTTTTTGTATCTGTGTGCCTTTCCTGCTTTATCTCCAGATACAACTGCCACTCGCTAAGAGGCATCAATGCACTGTGTGCTGATTTATTACAGGAACAAAGGTTTGTTTAGATGTATGTGTGACTGTGGAAATATCTTTGGGTTCCATTCATTTAATAAAAAAAATAAATAGCAAGAAATAGGTGTGAGAGGAGAAAACAGAGAACAGTTTAATAAAACTGAAAGACTTCACTAAAAGATTAGATTTTCAGGAAGGTTAAGGTCAAGGTCTTGAGTACAAACCCAAACAACTAAAATGTTTTTGTATTTTTTGTTCGGAGTATTAATATTTAGAACTGCATGTATGATTTTTTCTCTTCATTTTCTCTAACTGCCACACCCAACCTGGTGAGTTAGTGACACAAGCAACTTACTGTAACTTAACCAAACTAACAAGATTGAGGCTCGCTGTAAGTTTGACTTGTTAAATTGCTCTGCAAATCTGTTAAAGCTTTAAAAATGAATTACATCATTTACAAAAAACCCTCAAATTAAAAATGTTTCGAGCTTCTGTCTTTTTCACAGACTTCACCACACAGCATGTTTGACTTGACCTGGCAATTTTTTTTACGCTGGACACAACCACATTTGTTTTTAACTATGTTAAGTAAATAAATCAATAATTTGGCTTTATTAAAGAAATTGCAGATCTTTTAAAATGTTACCTAGTTCCACCCTGTCAGCTGTGAAGGTTTGTTGCTTTTCTTTATTTTAGCAACAAACTAACTTTTTACTTTTTTTTTTGGTCCTTTTTTTCTTTCATTGAATATTTTCTTCAACATTTTCCTCAGTAATGAAAACAATATTTAATGCTAGGCTTTGAAATTCAGGGACAGACAAATTAAAGTGATTTGTTGGACAATTTAGACAAAAGACACATGAAAGACAGTGAAAGACGGAGAAACAAAATATGGAAAGTCGAGAGAATATCCTTTAATAGGATACATACATGTCAGGCTATAAATAAATAATGAATAGACAAGAGTTAGGATTCACACAATCCTTAAAACAAATGGAGTGAAAACAACAACAGAAAGGAGCTGGATGAAGGGACTGAATGGGAGCGCTGGAGGGAAAGGAAGAAGGTACAGTAAATGCTGGGTGGGAGTGTAAGGAGATAGAGGCAAAGGTAGGCTGAATGGGGTTTTAGGGAGGATGGGAGAATGTGAATGTGTTTAAAGGGGATAAGAAAGTGACCCAAAGGGGAAGAATGGATGCCAGATGGATCAGCTGAGCGATTGGGACAGAAAGCGTTAGAGAATAGGGAGATGATACGAGACGAATAGATGGTAGGGTATCGGGGATGGGTATCATGACTGTGAACTTGTGCCAGACATGATTAAAGTCTTGGCCAAAAACCCTTAAGCATGGGTGAAACTCTTTGCTGAAGTCTGTGCGCTAAAGGGATGAGTGGGTGGGTTAGTAGGATAAAGAGTAAAAAGAGAGAAGAGACGAGTGTGGAAGACGAGGAGGAAGGTGAGGATCCTCTCAGGGGGGCAAAATAGGCTTATGTAAGGCCGCTGCAGAGACGTACGAGAGTCATCGCTATTTACTTCTGTTTAAATGCACAGACGTACACACATGCAGACCCACTGACACACTGGCCAACGTCCCAAACATTTCTACTGAGTATATGAACACAATGACACACTCAGACAAAGGCAGGGATCTGAGGAACGCAGTCTTCGTGAACAGAAATGCTGATACAGAGAGACAGAAGAGAACTAGAATATAAATCCACAGCAAGACAACGAGAGGGATAATGTGATAATAACAAGGGAACAAGAAGTCCATGGAGATTAACATGAAAATGCAGCCTTTGGTCAAGAATTTGGTGCTCTGTCAGATAACTGGCTGAAGATAAAGATATTCAAAGGCCAGAAAATGTTGAATGACATATGTGAAGGTTAACAGCTCTGTTTTTAGGAGGGAACATAAAGACTTTTTTAAGAATGTCTGCAACACCGCTGATGTCACTCCACAAAGCGATCAGCCAAAAACCAGAGCATACTGGTATTATATGCCCCGGTTGTTAGTTATATATTAGTTAGTTATTTTTGACTCAGATTTGTGATAAAAAAAAAAGAAATGGCTTCTTTGTTTAAATTCCTACTAATGGGCCTACCTCGTTTCCTCACCAGCACAGCAGATTTGACGGGTGAGACAGAGCTGTTGTTAAATCGCTAATCCCGTCGTAAACTGGCACACCTGCAGAAGCCTTAGCCAGAGAGAAAGAAAAGAGCCACAGAGAGAGCAAAAGAGAAAAAAAATTGCGGGTGTAG
Organism: Hemichromis elongatus; assembly: GCA_015108515.1. Lineage (NCBI taxonomy): Eukaryota > Metazoa > Chordata > Actinopteri > Cichliformes > Cichlidae > Hemichromis > Hemichromis elongatus. The sequence continues at coordinate 27,552 of VUQR01024940.1, read as the reverse complement.
CTGTTAAGACCGGGTCTTAATGATTGGCCTTGAATCCTGCAAAATCCCACAAAAATTCACCAGACTGCAGCAACTAAATCTCTAGCACAGCCTTCACCTGCGCCATAGATTTAGTTATGCCTGCAGCTTAACTACACGCATAAAGTTCAAGCGACGGTTCAAAAGCACAAATTTTGTTTCATAGTTTTTAAGGCACAGATATTTGATTTAACTGAATTTGACCCAAATTGTTTATTTAGTTCAAAGGCAGCTACACAACAAAATATACAAACCAGCGAGGACTGCGGCGTTCCAACAGAACATTTCCATCGGAGACAAACAAACACCGACATCTTTTAAACATCAAATTTCAAACACAAACACGCTGCCATCTGAACAGCAGACCCTCACAGAGTCTAAACTTAGCCACAACAGGAGCGAATGATGTCACTCTCCGTACATCAGGGAACGCTGTTCATTAGTCACTGAGCCCACGTGGAGCATTGTGAATAACATGAAAGGGAAGCTAGATGATGGTTATCAGAAATGGCCATCACACCCATTCACTTCACTTCATATATATATATATATATGTATGTATGCATATTCTCTTTTCTGTCATGCACTCACAGACTTTGTATTTATCTTATCAAAAGGCTGGTAGATAGAAAGACAGCAAAGAGCAAATGCACGAAATTATAACAGAAAGAGGTTGTTGTGATGAATAGCAGTGACCTCACCCATTTACTTCTGTCAACAGTGGAGTCACCAGTGAAACACAACTCTCAGCTGATGACAAAATAACCACAAGTCTCGCCGCGAATGACAAAGTAACACCCAAGATGAATTAAAGGTGTGAGCCTGTGAGGAAGGAAGTAATTATTTTGAACCGGTAATTTTGGACAATACAGTCTCTTGCTCTTGTAAACATGGTGACTTACTAAAGCTACCGAACAATTTCAGTTTGATGGCGAGGGAAGCTAAAGATAAGGGTCCCCCACATTCACACATCTCACACATTATCCCGCATTGCAGAGCGATCTGGGCCGCCTATTTACCAGAGCCACCCACTTCATTTGTGACCCATGAGACCATCATTTCTACCATGTGACCTCAGCAAATGGAGAAAAGAATGATTCATTTCAAGACATCCAAAGAGTCTTTCTGTCTTCTTCTATAATTCTCTCAAAGTCGCCCTTTTGCTGGTTGCATCCTGTCACGGAGAGAGAAGTGTGTGTGTCCTTGTGCATGTGTGTCATATTACACTCCCCACATAAAGGTGAAAGCAGCTTTCAATCCTAAAATTAAATTCCAGATGAGAGATTTGTAACAGCTTAACAAGACCCCATAACAGCCATTTCCTTTTGGAGTTTGACAGGCCAGAAAATTTGATCCAGACCCAACCAGAACACCAACACCTCTTGTATGAACCTGTGTGGCAGCCTACCACTTTTAATGAGCCCTGACCAAAGGAATAATTCCCAATTAGTGTCATAATAATACTTTTTTATTATCTCAGCATGGCAAGATCATCACGCTAGCTCAATAGCCAAACTGCCATGTCTTTTAGCAGCAATGGCAGAAAGAAATAAACGAAGGAATAAGGAGCATAAAGTAGGTAAACAGCTTTTGTGCAACAAAGAATTGGGTTCTCCCTAATTGGCATTGTATAGTATTAAATTCTGACACAAAGCCTCCAAGATAACTAACATTGGGAAGTATCTAAAAAGTGAGAGTCCCTTTAAAGCTTGACTTCCACAATCATGTCATCTAAACTGCTTAATTAGGAGGGAAAAGAATGAATAAACCACAAATATTATTGTAACTATTCCCTCACTAAAAATTATGCAAGGACTCAACTGCAAAAGGTGTGATCTAAAAAGTATTTGACTCTAGTCATAAAAACACTACAGCTTATTTCAGTTTAGACAATCGGCCAAACGCAGCAGAGGTTTTCTGCTTTGATGGCCTTTCATGTCTGCCTTATTAGATGATATGCTTCTGTTGGCTTCATCTGGTGGTGACCTGAGGTAGGGCACAACTGAATGTAAAGTGGCAGGAAGGAGAGTTAGCACCTCCAGTTGTGAGGCCACGGTTCTCAGGTGGAAAAGGGTGGAGTTCCCATTCTGGATATAGGATGAGTTGGTTTTCCAAGTGGAGGAGTTTAAATATGTCAGGGTCTTGTTCACAAGTGAAGAAAGAGTGGAGCAGCAGACTGACAGAGGGATTGATGCACGGCTAGCTGTCATGTATAAATCTGTTATGGCATAAGAGAAAGATGCAAAGCTGTCGATTTACCAGCCGATCTATGTTGCCTGACCCACCTCAATTGGCTACTGACGTGGTTCAACAGCCAGTTCAGGCATCTGACCAGGATGGTTCCTGGGAGCCATCCTACCGGTAGGAGGCTCCAGGCAGACTCAGGACAGGGTGGAGAGATTATCTCAAGGCCAGCTTGTGTATCCCTGTGTCTTCATGTCTGCTGTCATAACAGTATAAATTTTCATGTGATATAAAAAAGGCATATCGCAGTTTCATTGCTGTGGTTGTTAAGTGATGATGTCCCAACCCTGCTTCTGGGTCCAAGGTACTACTGGGTTCATTGAGGCAGCTGTCTTTTTAATGCGTTGTAATTCTTTGTATTGTGTTTTATTGATTATAAACAAGCCTCTAAAATTACTCAGTGGTCATTGTCTGCCTCTCTGGCTTTTTATTAGCACTATTCCCATGTAGCACTACTTGAAACCCAATTTTTAAAAACCTTAAGATTTAACTATGGCCCATCAGTTCACAGTTAGCCAGACACCGAATATCTGAATACTGCAGACAAGAATCACTCTGAGGCTAATTAGGATTTCAATTGAGAGATGAAGCTCAGGATCACAGCACCATATACGCAGCAACAAATTAACAACTTACTTCGTGTTGTGGATGAATAGTTTGATCTGTGTTCACCGTCCTCTTCCTCCCATATGACTGAATTTTCTCTGCCGACTGGGGAACCTCAAATTAACTTTTATTGAGTGGAAAAAATAACACTCATCCTCCATCTTTACTATGCTAATGCTTTACTGTATATTACCACAGCTATAGCTCAGTAGGTAGCCACCAGGTAACGCGCCATTAAACATATATTGTGATATGTTAGCTAGCCCAACTTCAGTAATTCTACAAATATTGCTGCTGTTAGTTTTACCATTTTTATTTATGTCCAAAGTGATAGCAAAGCTGATGTTTTAGATTTTAGAAATCCTTTAGTCAGAATATAGCACACCATCTTTAAATGGAAACTAGCGAGCTAACTTCTAAGTCCGTTAAACCTCGTAAATCCTCTTTTTCAAATATGCTTGGATGTTACACTTTATTGTAACACCTGTGAGTACAGCCACACTAATCCTGTAATTGGAAACTAAAGAGACTGTTTTGACTCTCAGCGATGCCACAGTGTTTATTTGATTTTGGAAAGTGAAGGAGAGTTTGAACCCGGAAATGGCTAATGACGTCAAAATTAAGAAGCAGATAGCAACACCATGCATTTACATTCCCCAGTTCATTAAACAAGCAGATAAGCCCAGACATGTACGTGTCAGCCACCAATGAGGATTTAGCATCTATAGTGTAAAAGTAAGCTAGCTCACAACCTACAATAAAGCACCATACTTTACAATATCTACAAGAAAGCTGTTCTCACTAAAAATAGAAACGGGCATTTTTTGCCCCTTAAGGTAAAACAAAAACAAACAAAAAAACAAAAATAGCTGAATACCATCAAGCTACAAAGAACGAGTTGCTAGCAGCTGACGATATGTGACTGCAAAGCAAACAGATGATTCAAACGAGCATTCAAAAGTAGCGAGTCATAAGACAGAAAGCACACAGTGGATGGAAATTACTGCACTCTAATACTGTTGCCGGCACATTGTTTCCATAGATTCACACTTTGTAAAGCTCAGTGACAAATAAGCTCCATTTATTTATCCTCATAAAAGCAGGTATTGTCAAGAGTTTCGTTACTGCATAATGTCTTGAAATATTGTGATATAATATCAGAGACACTGAATATAACGGGACTTCCACAGAGCAACCTGAACACAGCACCAAAGACCTGAAAGTGGTCAAGAGGTGCAGAAAGATCATTTTTTAATTTGTGGAACTTTTGACTCGCACTTCTTATGTAACATTTAAGTATAGGTACGAGGAACAGAGGTGTAGAACAGAGATAACAAGTTATGTGTAGTCCATCTTCTCCCACCCTCTCCCCCGTCATTTCAAATTGCTGCAACTTTCTTTTGTTCTCTTTAACTTCTCGCCTTTCTTTCTCACTTGCACCTTTAAAAAAAAAGGTGCAAGCGTGCCTTTCCTTCCCTGCTGGTTTCATTCTTTCTTTGATTACCCTGCATGGCAAGTTTTTTTCCTTCTTTTATTTTCTTTGATCTTTACCTACTAATCTCTTCCAGAGGGGATATGCTGGTTGCTGGGTTTTTTTTAACAGTTTGAGATCTGGATTTTGGATTAAATTCTCCCAGCCTAGTGTGATTCAGCAGGTAGCGAGAGCACCAACATCGGCCAGCGTCTGCTCTTCGTGCCGTGTGGTTGAAATTTGAAACACGGGCTGAGCATTCGTCCAAAAGCTGTAATAAAAGCAGATGGAACTGGTTACGTCTGAGTAATTATTGCCTATGTTGGTTTAAAGTCCAGCTGGAGAAATCATGCTGTAATGTGAAGTTCTTAGAGAACGATACACAAACTTGCTGTTTACTATTTTGTACTTTATGTTAATACATAAGAGCAAATAATTACAGCATCAAAGCCTTATAAGTGAGGAGTTTCTTGATTTATATAACTCAAGCATTTAAATGTCAAAGGTTAGAGGTCAAATGATCTGTTTTAGGCCAAAAACACTGCAGAAAATCTCCATCTGAACATTTTACTGATCATAGCTTCAGTGCAGCGTGCTTGAGCTTCCGGTGTTTTATGTTCTGTATCTGATCTGCTGCTTTGCTCCACCTTTTCTTCTTGTTAATGGTAACTGGTTCCTATATAACACCTTTTTACTCTTACTGAACTTATTTCCACCTGCGCTGTGTTACCTGAAAAACACAACACTAAAAAGTGCTACATTGCAAACCAAAACAAATATCAATTTCAGTTTGAAGGTCCTCATCTATGCATGCTTTGCCAGCTTGTTCCATACTGTTAGCTGCTATGTTTAGCTGATCCTGTTCTGGAGAAATTTCACAGTCAGCAACCTTTCACTAACCTTTCTCCTCCCTGTTTCATCCGACCGGCTCTTTTCCTGGTATCTTCCCATCAGGGAAGCCACTTTGTCTTTGCCAGTATTTTCCGTGATGTGAGCAGTGCTGCTCTCCTCTGGAAACTACTCACTCAGCATCCTCTGCCTCACCCTTCTTTCACCCCGTCTCACCGAGCAGTGGAAACGAAATAATTAAAGCAACTGTACTCGGGGATATTTTTGGCATTTTGGACTTTTTGGTGAATTTTAAGTGCGCGTGGAATATCTCAAATACAAGAGACAATTTAATATGTCAAAACCTATAACGAAGCAGTTGTGGAACTTTAGATGAATCATTAATGGATTACTGGGTGTAACATACTATAAATCTCCACTTATAAGGAAATCATCCGACTGTAACTACCTGTCTCCTACTGACAAATGTGCAGTAAATGTACATGACATTGCAAGATGACCTTAACCCTCACCCTAATCTGTTGTAGTACAGTGGTATTTCACACTCCAGTAATTGGAGATCCACAACTTGTCCAGTCAGCAGCTTCAGCAAAACCTTTTTTTAAAAATATATTAATGTTTCTCTACTTCCTCCTGGAAGTGTGTGCAAGCAGAAGTACATTTGTGCACGTATACATAGTTGCAAAGCTGTGTCCTGTGTCCCCTCTCCTGCATCACCCTCCATCACTTACAGATTTCTCTTCTCCAGTGAGCTGAGCCCAGCCCAGCCCTACCAGGGAGTCCACCCCCACCCCTCACTCTTTCCTGTGCAAAGTGTTTCTCTGTTCTGCATATTTAACTTTGCAGATGTTTTGGCCCAAATCGGGTATTCCATCGTTATGCTTTTCTTGGATCTCTATTTTCAACCTGTTAAGCTCGTTTCTTGTTTTTTTTTGTTTTTTGTCATTTTTTCCATTTCTTTTTCCTCTTTTTTTTCCATCGGGGTAAAGGTACACTGAACATTGTGGGACCGCCGGGTGCCACTTGCCACACTTGGCCACAAACATGTGGGGATACAGATGCTATTTATACGGTTACTGCTGTTTAGGCTCACAAATCAAGGTGATTGGTTTAAAAGTTACATCCTCATGTTGTTTTAAACATGACAGATCGTCAGTGATTTATAACACCCGCATGCTTGTGCCCATGTCTGACCCCCTGTGATTCTAGCATCAGATCCTGATTTTCGTTTTGTCCCACAGCATAACACAAACAAAGCACTGTGGTGAAGAAGCTGTAATGAAAATTTCCTGAGCATACTATGAAGGGTTCACAATTTCTCCCGAATCATTAATCAGACTTTCCTCTACTTAATTTTGTTTTCCATCTGTCGGTTTCTTTAGCTGTCTCCTTCTTCTTTGGTTCACCTTTTTCTGTTTATTTTTCTCACTTTAACTCGATGGATCACTGTTATTATACTTAACCTGTTAAAACAGCGATAGACAAATACAGACATGACCTCAGTCTTTTTTCTCTTCTCTGTTTTTTCCTTTTTTCGACACCCTGGTTTCTTACAGGCCTGGTTCCCATTAATCTGACTTAACTTTTTGATAACTGATTTTTTTCCACCTTATCACCTGAACTTTAACATGTGTGGCATCTACTGGCATACCACACCCCCTGCCCCCCATGACTAAAGCATGCCTGTTCCATCCATTATTAACAATGGTAATATTTCCCCTTTCTGCGAATTTCCCCAAATTCTACTTTCTTCCATTTCTGTCATATTTTCCTTTGTTCACCCCAGATACATCTATTTGAGTTTGACCAGTGACCATGTGTTGACTATTACAGGAGTGAGTCACATCCATTTGGTTCCATAATAAAAAAAAAACTAGTTTTTAAATGAGTGAATGATGAGTATGAAAGTTGAAGGGGACAGTCAGTTTGAAATTTAGGGTTCTGAGTATGAAAAATACAGTAATGAAATCAGGCCTTTTATCTGATGAATGGATGGACTAAGAGACATAAAATGTAACTGACACTGTAAGAATCAAAAAGGAAAAACAAACAGACTCATGAAAAATCCAAATATTATATGCTGTTCACTTGTGACACCGTTGTTATGTGACTGTTTTACAGTTCTACTTGTTGATTTGCATTGCTGGACAACAATTTTCTGTTTTTTTGTTTTTTTTGTCTAAATGCAATTTTTCAGCAGGCCGCTCCCACATGTACTTATCAAAAGGCAAGAAAAAGTCTGCATTCAGAGATGTGGTGGGGCCTGTTAACTTTTATGCCTTTGAGTAAAATTGAATTAATTTGTGTTCAATCTCAACGATGAACAGATAATGAGGAAGACGACGACGACCAATGTCCGACACCTGCTTCAGGCTGAGCAGGGAGGTAAGACAGAACTCGGGCTTTGACATCTGTTTGACTCAACTCTCTAATAAAGAGTTTTTTTCTCTTCTCTGGGTTAACAAACTCAGAGGTCTGACTAAACACCAAACGTCTTGTTAAAAAGCTTGCTACAGTGTGGATGTAATAATAGGCATGTGGCTTTGAAAACATGCTTGCTCCCTGACTTGAAAGGTTGCACACAGACCTGAGTGCGCACACACATGCAGACACACTCATGTATGTGATACCTGAATATTTTATGCTGAGGGAATTCTTTCCTGCAAAAATCGACGTGTGCATTTACAACTGAACAACGACCCCTGACATTCGACAAACAATCTTACAAATGAATAATTCCATCTCGACTTCAGAGTGTGTGTGTGTGTGTGTGTGTGTGTGTGTCCTTCCCCTTCCCTTCGATAAGGTTGACTTCCTTGCTGTATTTTCCTCAGCCCAGTTTCACATTTCCCCCATTTCAGGTTCTAAAATCACTGGTTTATTGCACCTCTAATTCCACTCTTACTTCCTGAAGCCCCATTTGACTCTTTCAGCTGCACATGTTTGAAAAACTTCTTTTTACTTCTACTTTCCCTTCAATCATTCAGCCTGTAACCTGCTACCCTTTCAATGATGTATACTCCTGTATCTCTACCACTTCCACATTCAAGGCCAAGGCTATATTTGTGCTGCATGTAGAGGAGACATAAATTAATGATTAAATCACATTAATACACGGGAATGGTGAATACATGTTTGACTGCCCACGTCTCATTTGATAAATTCATCTTTTTTGAGGCTCTCTTTTCGTGAAGCTTCAAAGTTGGGCTGCCGCTCACTTTGCAACTACATGACTAGCAGAAGAGGAAGCCTTGAGTAAACTGTGACTGGGAATCAGAAACAAAAAGACGGCACTGGTTTGCTTTATTTTTTTGTAACAGTGTAGTGAAGACAACCTGCATCTGCCTCTGCTGCTACCAAACGTTTCACATAGTTGACCTTGAATAGAGACACTGCTGTAGTGAGAGCACTAACAGAGACATATGTATAGGTAGGTGTCCACAATGCATGCTCAGTGATATTCATTCAATGTTAACTGCCCATCGCAAAGAGAATGAAATGACCTGTGCAGGTGTAGATATTTAGACCACACACAATGCTGTATTTGTGAAGATAAAGTACTGAATTACGTGTTTTCTTAAAATAGAAGACTATAAGAGTTTTAATGCAACATTAACATCAACGATCAAAGGACTGATGGTGTAGTTTTCAGATTTAATTATTTTTTTGACCATTAGCACACAAAACAGGTCAACAGCGACCTGGAATTGGGAACAGGAGGGAAATGAGACACCTAAACTAAACTGAATCAAGACAATCACAGGGGAGTACAACTCAGAGCAAGACACAAGAGACAGTGAACTATCAAAGTAAAACCATAAATAACCCAGAAGATACCTTCTAAACACAGAGACAAGAAACTCACAGTAAAACAGTAATACGAAGGGATACATGGGAGGCAGGAATCATTATTAAATAAAGGAAAAAAAACTGTAAAGCATTACCAGAACCAATGTAGGGACCTAAAATAAAACCAACAAAAGTATCAAACCCTCAAACCATAAGAGTCTGAACTATAAATGCTAGAATACAGACAAACAGGAAGCCAGACTGAGATATTTTAACTGAGGACACAAACTGAAAATAAGACCAATCCCATTATATGTGTATAATACTCACACAGGAGGAGGAGGTCCACCAAAATCCACTGCAGCAGCAGTAACCAACAGCTTAATCAGCTACATTAAAGTGTAATGTTTAATATAGTAATCTAGCAACTGGTCTCACTACAATTAGCCATTGTGGACTATATCAAAATATTACAAAACACAGTGTGTGTTATATTTTCATTATGTTTTTAAATTTTTAAAAAGGGTAGTTTCTGTATTCAAGCCTCTATTGTTAAATCCCCTTCATCCAGGCAAACTGCACTGTATTTGTTTCAGCAGTTTCTTTGTTAGAAAAGAAAGAAAGAAGTCGATGAAGGTTCTTATTTAGAGTGAAGCCAAGCAGGCACTTGTGACCTAATGTGCCCTCCACTGTAGGCTAAATGGTACTGGAGGAGTCTTTGAATTATCCTCCTACTCAGGCAGCCTCACAAGTAAAAAATACCGCATACCAGGAGTGTCAAATAGCCAACCAACTCATCCATTTTTGAAACTGGAAGCAATTTCAAGGATGCGATTTGTCAGGATCTACGTGTGGTCGATAACCATCTGCTTGCCTTGTGCTCCTGTTGTGTAGCATTCGGGGGAGGTCTGACCCTGAGCTCCTGCTCTCACCCTTTAAACACACACACACACACATCTCCCGATTCCACTTTATCACACACTGTTTTCCTCCCCTGTCGTCGCTTTCGTCTCTCCACTCTCTCTTTTCTGGTTTGCTATTCAGTCTGCAGTTCTGCTCGGCTAAGTTTCCTTTCCAAACAAACAGCGTTCATCTGTGCAAAGAACCTTCTCCTATTCAAGGTGTGTGTACACCCTGCTGTGTGCATGTCTGAGAGAGGAGGAGAGCAGTGAACCGCAAGTGGCTCACAATATGTCCAATTAGTAGAAGTTACACCTGCGTTCATTCATGCCTGCACTGTTACTGTTTTTGTGATTATTTTTAAAGCCAAACAGCATTTCTGATCCTTTTAGGATGCCAAAGTCTACACTTATAGACTGAAGTCTTACACACAGATGCTTTAAAGGAGCAGTCGAGGATTCAGAAATCAGCACAGATTCACTGGAGGCGATCACATTACACCACACATTATATTCCTGGGTAACAGATGGAGAAGCTCAGACCTGAAGTTGAGCTAAACTCTTGTTAAGTTCTGACCGAGCCTTCAGTGAGGTGTGAAGAAACAGCCTTTTCTCATTCAAAAAGCATCTATTGGTGGGCAATAGAGTAGCATCAAAATTAAATTACGATACTGCACCAAAATAAATAAATAAATACTGAACCACAGATAGAACATACCCCAGTATTATCACAGACAACATGATATGGCAGGGCCCTAACAACCATCAACTGTGATGCTTTTTAAGGGAAAGTCATAACGCACTGGTAAGCTAAACCACTCCCATATGGACACTGAACAATCCTATGGCCTCGACACATTGCTTAAATATCATTTTTCTTTCAACATGCAGAGTACTGCACAATAAATATAACCAACTGTATTTTAGCATCAAAGGCTAACCAAGCGGTAAAAAGAAAAAGAACATAAAGCAGACTGCCACCCTGCTGTATTGGCTACAACATTACAATATTCCAAAGCACTCTTCTTTTTCTTTTTTTAAATAACATTTAAAATGTCTTTGTTCTCACGACACAGTCATGCTTAACCTGGAAGAAGTCAAACACATTTTGATGTACAAGCTTCCATCAGGGAGTCAAACAGATTTCATGAAAGCACTGGATACTTTCCAGTGGCGTTCTACTAATAGCAAACTTCCACTTGGAGGTAAAGTGGAATATTGGTCAATTCCAAAAGCTTTTATTGTAGATGGGATATTATTGTGGACGTCCAGGTAGTGCCTATTTGAGATGGTGGAACACCACTGCAAAAGAACAATTGTTTTATGATGAAAGCTTGCACGACGAAACACCTTGAAGGTTCTTAGCTTAAACATGAGCATAAAGGTGCACCACTTGAGGTGACTGTCTTTCGGTCTCTTTAAATTTTACACATAATGTTGATTAGGATCATAATCAGAGCTGATTAAAAAATCCTCAAAAGGGGAATGGGTGGGATGAGGTGCCATGGGCAGGTTTGTGTTATGTACCACAGTAAAAAGATAAGTAAGCAATATATAGGCTCCCTCGTCAGATACTGGGAGTTATCTTTTGGTGATGATTTTACGCTGGTAGTGGTGAAGATGAAGACTGAAGAATGGATGGCGCTCTGACTGAGGTATCTGTGAGGTGGAGATGGGGGGGAAAGGGGTGTCTGAGAATGACACATAGCACAGATTTAAATCATGCAAAGCGGAGGCTGATTGGCCAAAAGAAGGAGGAGCTGTCCCATAGCAGGAAGATGATTGGACAAGAGTAAAGATGACAGTATTGAGATTGATAGCATGGGAAAGAAGTAGTGATGTAGAGAACAGAAAAGCAGCCTAACGGCAGATGAGTGATTACAGATCTTCCTTATTGAACTTACAAGCAAATGGGAAACTGTATCATGTTAGAAGACCTTCTGAATACAAAGAAATGCTTATCTTCCCTCCACAATCCAGCTGTGTGCCACACATCTTTTGTTTGTCAGGATTCACCTGTGCATCTTTAGTTACAGCTCCTCTGCACAGGACACAAATTGTAAAACTCAGGAAAACCCACAAGCTCACTCTTTCTGCATGGAAAGCGCCTTTTTTTTTCACAGAGCTTTTTTCTCAGAGCATTTTCTTCTCACAAAATCGGTATGACTACCAATTCCCTGTGAAGTGTTGCACCACACCTCCAAATGCAGACTTTTTCTCCTTTGATATTGAAGCTCAAGATGGGGATAGGACACGATGAACACTATTGAACACTCATTAGAACCGCATCAAAAAAAAAAATACAGCCTCCATTGCATTGGCATTGCAGTGGTCTAAAATTTCAAGTGCAATAAGTATGTAAGAGGAAAGTTGAAAGAATCTGACAATCCAAATGTTATAAGTTTAAACGATATCCTGATTTTCTAAGCAAAAAACCACACACTCACTGGTAAGTCTGGTTTGGTTTGGCATCACTCCTTATGACTTTATATAGGTCAGGCACTTCTAGCAGAGTCAGCACTGAGTTTGCTCTCTCCCACTCTCCAACACACACACACACACAGACACGCACACACATTTGTGGACTTAATGGCGATGGAGTGGACAGGCCCTCCTGTGTAAACATGTGTCACAAAGCACTTTACATCAAGATTCGTGTCAGGTTATTTTTCCTCCTATACTTTTCTCCCACTGCGACAGCTTACTGTACACATAGAGACTTGCTGGCCTGGCAGGATTAAGCACCGAGGGATTTGAGCAAGCTTAATTATTTCTATAAGATCTCCAGAAAAGTAGTGTGATTACCGGATTGGAAACTACTTTTTTGGGCCAACCAAATACAGCTATAATGTTATTACCCAGGTGTGGATGCGATGGCTCTGGCAACTGGACAGTCTATGAATCACAATGTCACTTTCTCCAACATGGGTGTGTTTCTCTTGTGTGAGCATCCAAGCTGACTATGACCTCTAATGCAGACTCTTCTGCAGGCTCAGCTCTGATTAACACTGACTATTCTCAACAGTCCACTTTGACAAGGAAGTTGCTGGTTGCTGTCTTCACTTTTTTATCGCAGCTCATAATTAACCCAATTCTCTTGTCTCATGGTAATATTATGGCTCAGTCACACTTTAGTAAAAACAGGAAACAAGAAAAATGGGTTGCACATTTCACCTGTTGGGAAACAGCCTGTCTCCAAACAGTTGGTGTCTCACTCAGACTTACAGCAGTTATTCTCAGGTTCGCAAATAACTGCAAATAATATATATTATAATAATAATTGCTGTCTTATTTAAGAACACTGATAGCCTGCCAATGCATTGCAGTTAAACTGGCCCAGGCTGCACTGATGCACCTGTGATGTGTCACAGTTGGTGGTATTTGTTTTATACTCCTATATAAAAGCAAGGTTACCAAGCGCCTTTGTCATTTTGCAATTACATTGCATTGCCATCTTGCAGCAACAACATCACTCTTTGTGGAGGAATTTCACAATTGCTATCTCAGATCTGGTTCTGGCTGAATTTCGGTTTAATGTTATGATTTTTTTTTTAATCATATTTATAACAATATTAGCATATTTACCAACACCTTCAGCTGTCTGTGTGCAGCAACAAATGATTTTTATCTCTAAAAGTGTCAAAGTTCAACTTTCTTCAACCATCAAGAACTTTGAAACTAAAACTATAGTTTTACTTTTTTTCCTTTCCCTCTCCTTCCACCACTTTCCTTTATTTTCCTTCTTTTCCATTACTAGAAACCCCAAGGCCAGTCAGCCCAGCCTTTCAAAAGTGACAGACGAAAAAAAAGGGGAATAGGGGGAAAAAATGAAAAGGAAGGAGGCATAGAAGGTCAGATGACTACAGGAGCATTTTGGGGTATAACCTGGATTAAAGAATAAGAACCAATATATAATGAATAGGGAGACACATACACTCACTCTAAGGAAAGCAAATATATGCATGTCCATCCATCCATACTATTCCGCTTATTCTTATCAGGATCATGGGGGCGTTAAGCCCTTACCCCTATCCCAGTTACCACAGGGTGAAACACAGGTAGACCATGCACAGGTAATATATGCATATAAATGCCAATAAAATATATGAAGTGATCCGTGAAATTCATTTTCAATAAGCAATATGTCATTTGGTTATCACATCATCCATACCAGTCCTGTACAGAAATACTTCTACATGTGTAAACAAACATGCTGCAACATGTATGTATGTGTATATGTGTGTGAGCACGGCTATACGTTTTAGCATTTGTGCAGTATGTGAGCATGTGTTTAGGTACCTGTGTGTACCATGTGTTTATGAGAATGAGCATATCTTTGCCTGTGTATACATGCATAAGAGAGGGCCCCTCCTATTTATCGATGACCCTGTTCAGATACACCCTCTTACTCATCCACCGTCTTTTATTGTGGAATGAACCGGGCAGAGTCATGAGGCTCCATAAACCTGTCATCACTGACAGTACTATAAATCCCACTGCAGTATGGGGGGGTGGGGTTGAAAATGATTGATAACGGTGATGTAGCTCTTACTCAAGTACATTAACTTAAAATCTGCATCTGTAATCACAGCCAAGAAATGTCAGGCAACAAACCAACGAGCAGATTGTTTTGGAAGTAAAAGATGTAGCAGAAACAAAGACAGCCATATCACTTTTGGAGATGAAGTAAATCACATCTATTGCTTTCAGATTGTAGTTTTACTTTTAGTTTAAAAGATGAATTGGAAGTACGTTAAGAGTTCATCCTGATTCTTAGAGTAAGGCACGTGTATGGCACAAGCAGATATGGCTACAAGTTTAGAGTTGTTTCTAAAGAAAAGTCACTAAAGTCCTAAAAATGCAGTAATCTCTTAGATACATTGAGTTAACCTGGGTATTTTTTACTTCACTAAGTTTCCACCTATAACTCTGTAAGAAACCAGCAGACACATATTTATCTACAGCCTAAATAACTGATTTCTATTTCTGTAAGTCTCTCAGGCTATGATGGACTTAAAAAAAAAAAAAAAAAAGCTTGACTGGGTTCACAACACGTTAAAATGGTAAACATGTGATGTCAGACTGCTGTTTTCATGTTTTCAGATGCTGCTGGCTATAATTTCCAAGTTATGTACAAGGCATCTTTTGGCATCCATGTCTTGAATCACGAGCCACAACAATGTTGTAGGCTGTAGGTTAATAGTCCTCTTTTTAAAAAGCAACAAAGTCTGACTGAAGAGCCTTCAGGGGTTGCCTAACAGAATGCAGCTCCTCACCTGTTTGGGAACTTTGTGTCCTGAATGTTCAGCTTTACTCACTGATAAGGTAAAGACACTGAAAACTACTGACACCTACATAAACATTAATTCATTAAAAAAAAAGAAAAAAGGTAGCATTAACTAATTACATTCAGAGTCCAGAAAGAAAATGACAAAGACACTTGGCAGCATTGTTTAGGAATATAACCAGTTAGCTAACAGTTCATTTGAATCCTCTATTGCAAAAGACCCAAAGTAGTTGTGTTCATTGTGCGAGAGTGACTCAGACTGACTGCAGCAGGTTGGCAATCAGTTGGCAAATAGGTGGCAATAATTTGCAAACCGTCACCAATCATCTGTCTGACAATGACTTTTTTACACAGGTTGCCTCCCACAAGTCAACCTGCACAATCACCTTGCAGTCAAAAGACAGATACAGAACACACTAACGGTCACAAATGCTGTCATCAAAATAAAGTGCACAAGCATAACAGAGGAAATAAATTGTTTTATTACCTGAAGCAGACAAAGATGTTACTGATACTCCTCTGAATGCAGTTTGAGCTCATGTGAAACAGCAACCAAGAGTGGAACCGGTAAAAGCAACAAAAAAGATTTATAACATTTTTTAGTTGCAGACATGGGTTATTAAGGGTGGGGATACATTTACACAGACTTTATGCCAAACATCATTTGACATATATATCATGTATCTATATCTATTTCACCCTTATGGCCATTGTGAAGCAAAAGATAGAAACTAGATTTTGAGCATGGCTAGAAAATAGAAATAGAAAATACACACACACACACACACACACATATATATATATATATATATACTGATATAAACTGATTCATACACATGAAAAAATAGAAAATGGTAAAGAACAAACAAGCCTAGTCCAAAACAGAGAATTCCATTTATTGATGGAAAGTTTGCTGATATAGTGTAAAAAATGTAAATTTGAATTATTATTATTTTATATTGGCTTTTTTGCTTTATATAAAGTATGTTGCAATGTGGGTTTATGAAATTTTGCCCCATTTTCTGACACAACCAGAAAGGAAAATTAACAATCTTAAAGATCACCCACGTGAACCATTACACTACCAATGAGATATATGTCACAAGTATACAAATAAAAGCTTTCAAGTCGAGACCATGTGATTTAAAAGTATTGTGTAGGTGCAGAAATGATGGGGCTCTCGGCTCACCTGGACAGGTAGAAACCTGTTTGTCTAACAGGAAGGAAAGAAGGAGAAATAAAGGAAGGGGTCTGAGGTAACCCAT
>VUQR01024940.1:0-11104 GCA_015108515.1 Hemichromis elongatus | reverse complement strand
GATATAGTGTAAAAAATGTAAATTTGAATTATTATTATTTTATATTGTTTTTTTTGCTTTATATAAAGTATGTTGCAATGTGGGTTTATGAAATTTTGCCCCATTTCACAAGTATGCAAATAAAAGCTTTCAAGTCGAGACCATGTGATTTAAAAATATTGTGTAGGTGGAGAAATGATGGGGCTCTCGGCTCACCTGGACAGGTAGAAACCTGTTTGTCTAACAGGAAGGAAAGAAGGAGAAATAAAGGAAGGGGTCTGAGGTAACCCATGACCTCATCCTGCCTTAGGCAACGTGGTCACAACTCATTTCACATGAACTGGGGGCTTTGTGGGAAAAGATGATGGAATGAGGGACAGTGCAGTGTAGAAGAATTGGGAAGAAAAACGTTTCAGGTCACACTTGACATTTGATCCATGTTGTGTCAACATCGCAGTCGATGCTCATGTTGCTCAAATGCGGGCTGAACTCCATCCCGATCTTGTAATGTGAAAAAACTAATTTAGATCAGTGGTTTTGTTTGAACATATGATCTTTTTTCGAAAGCAGAGAATTTCCCGAAACCGGAGCAAGTTTCTTTGTTATGTTTGCCAAGATGCTTTAAATATTCTGTCTTGGCGTTGACTCTGTAGTCACTGAGGTTAACCTGCTGTGTGGCTGTCAGCGTATATACTGTGAGGGGATAAAAGGTGAAAGGTTAAAGGTCAGGGGCCAGAGGGATGAGCAGAGATCTGCCCAGGCCTGTCGCTATACTCCAAGGGCATGATATCATGTTTATCCTTAAAACACATGCGGAGCACAGACAGAGTACACACTGCACGACCCAGTGCCCAGACACACACTATACAAATGGGTATAAACAAAAAAGGGAAAGTGCAAACACATAAGCCTCATATTCATACAGCCACATGACCTCTAACACAGCTCCATGACCTACATCACACCTACTATAGTGTTACTTGGAGGAATTCAGCCCTTCTCAAAGAATCTGAAACACCTGTGGCTGTTTTCTTTAGTCTCTGCTTCTCATTTAAACTTTACTTACTCTACACGTGGCACTTTGTGCACATACTAAATTACTCTGCTGGTTCATTTTCAGTCCCACATGGTGAAAAGCTCTTTTACCTGATCCAGAAAAGCTTCCGATCTCCAGTAGGTAAGGTCATAATGGCAAAAATAGAATTTTTATAACTATTTTTCCACAAACAACTTTCTTGCATTCAGTGAATGGAACCATGACTATACAATTATCATTAATATTCTATTGAATATTGTCTGTCTATTCTTTTTTTGTGTGTATTGCTGCTGGAATAACCACACTACGGATGACAGTGGTTGGAAACCACAGCGTGACCCAAACTGTTACGAGTGTGTGCAGTAAACGTGTGTCTGGGTCTCAGTGAAACTTCTCTTTTTAAAAGCACCTTTGGTGTGTCAAGACAGTGATATCAACTACGGTAACACTTTATAACCATAACACTGTTGTTGGTCTGTGAATGAATAGGATTAAGTTTGTAGTTGCATGCAGTGTGTTTTTGATCAATTTAATTTAAATTAAACAAATTCACATCGTCTGATTACATCCAGATTGCAGGCACAAATCCAAAACACAAATAGCGACGTACTTGCTGTAGGATGGCAACTTAACTGCAAAATGACAAATTAGCTTTTAAATAGGAATATAACCAAGATACAAACAGTTGGCAACCAGTTTAGTCAATTCCAGACAGATCTCCCCTGTGTGTAGACAGGTGGCTCATCGCCATCTAAAGAGCTTGATGATGTTGCACACGGCTACTTGCAATCTGACAACCAGTATTCCCAGTTGCAAGAAGGTTGCTGTCCTATTTTACCCCTAGTTTGACTGAGCCATACGCTTCATAATGAGATATAAATTTAAAAGATATAAATTATTTATATAAATTATAAATAACAGCAAAGAGAAACCTCCACAGTGTCTCCACCCTTGAGTAAGTGTTGTTGTTGGGGCCTGACTGTAAAATCAGCAGCACCTTCTATACATGGAACAGACATAGCCATACTTTATATGCACAGACATCCACCCATACATTATAAAAACCCACACAGTATCAACAATCTTGCTCATAAAACTGACAAGTTGACACGTGTAGCATTAACCGCAAGAAGGTCTTGTAGCTACAAATGTGAGAACAAGCCAAGAGTGCCAAGAAAAAACTTACACATTTCATTTGACATAGATGTACAAGACACACTACTCAAAACACAGACATTGACAGCTATTCTTATACTTAACCGAGGCAGACTTGACATGTTTTTTTCAATGATTACATAAATAAAATTCTACATAAGCATCAAAAAGCTACCAATCTGCCCCAAAACACAACAAACAGATACTAGGAACATGTAAAAACTTCATTTGTTTTGCTTTAAAACATCTAGGATGCACAATGTCAAAGGTCACCGTCTCTAGGAGACCATGAGGGGGCTGTAAACACTTAGTCTGATCCCCATGACTGAGAAAACAGCAGTGACTGACGGGACAGCAGCGCCCTAACTGAGTCAACTGACAGGCGTTGACACCATCACCACAGTAACTGCCACGTGGTGATGGACAGGCTATAAGGAAATGTGAGGGAGTGAGCCGCTCCATGCTGAGATCCAGAGAGGGATTAAGCGCACAATGAGGCTAGGATTAGTAATCAATCCACGATATCCCTCCTGCTTGATGTGTGATTATGCAGTGCTTCGCTTCGGTGTATACTCTGAGTTATTCAGTGTGTTTATACATCACTCAGTTTTGATGACTCATGTGGCTTCTGACAAGAAGAGAGGAAGATGGTGGGGATTATAAAAGGCTTTTCAAAAGTCAGTTTTATAAGCTGCCAATCACATTTTACCATCACCTCCGTTATTGTCTCAACAATGCCTCAATTATTAACTACAGCATCTGTATCCATGCCATTTTTCTCTATACTTGAACCATGACAGGAATAAAAAATCTCTGAGAACATTTGGCTCAGATCCACTTTTTAAAACGTAGTAATCTCTTACGCACTGTACTTTTAATTTTATTGGATGGTTATTGTGATATTTGCTAAATACTACCTAATTACCCCTTGTTAGAAAAATATGTAATCTTGTGAACTAAGAGCTGCAATAACACATGATTTAGGAGCTTATAATTGTGCTAACTGTGCTAATTTAGAGAGATACAGGGTGGTAGCCAAACTGTTTGAACCTCCCAACATAGAATTAAGATTAAGCGTGAGGGGAGTGATGAGTTCAGGCACGTACCGGTTAAGACTTATAGTTTCGGTTAGAATATACAAACATTAGTCACTGTGTGTGTGTTTGTGTGTTGGTGAGGAAGAGTAAGTCCAGTATTTATCATAAGGCACAGCGAGCTGCATGACGCTTCGCCCTTAGAGCACAAAGACCACAAGCTGGCTCATCTCCACATGTAGCAATCTCTGCCAGTGCTTCCGCACAAACACAGCTGTCAAGCCGCAAAAACACACACAAAGGCCAAGTCACCTAGCAGAACAGACACACCTGAGAGGGATGATACAGGCCAAGTAAACTAAAATCTGACACACACACGCTGCAAACACGTTGGCTGACTGAAAGCGAGCGTTGGGGTCACAAAGGTAATGTCGGGTTTAACGTATGTTAAACGGGTTTTCATGTTTGTAAGGGTAGGTCACTTGTTTATGGGCCTGTAGTTCATGCAGCATACCAGAACTACTAGAGAAAAGGTGATGTCTGAGATAAAGGATGAACAAAACATGAGCCCATGGAGCCCAGGTTTACTCTGACCATGTATCCATGCCATATCTTCACACTATTTACTTGAAAGACACTTGAAGATTATTCAAGTTATACCCTGTATACCAATATAATCCCAAACAGGCAGATTAAAGCACTAAAGTGTTGTTTGTTCACTGAAGTTCAAACCAAGCATAAAAATGGGAAAGAAAAGTTACTTTACAAAAAGTAGTGATGTCGAGTGTCACGTGTTTGCTGGTGCCAGATGAGCCGAGCACATCAGAAACTGTGGATCTACTGGAATTTTTTTCCCACACAGCCATCTTTGGGGTTTACAGACAATCGTCTGCAAAATAAAAAACAACCAGTGAGCAGCAGTGGGCAAAAATGCCTTGTTGATGCCAGAGGTCGGAGGAAAATGGCCAGAGTTGGCCAAGTTGATAGGAAGGCAACAGCAACTTAAAAAACCACTCCTTACAACCAAAATATTCAGAAGAGACTCTCTGAATGCACAACAGATTGAACCTTGAAGCAGAGTGTTTAAAGATGCACCACGCTGAGGCTACATTTCAGATGAGATTACAAATATCAGACGAATTTCTGCTGGTTGGAATTTAAACATGGAAGTATAGTCCTATCATGTCTCGTATCAGTGGTTCAGGCTGGTAGTATTGGTGTAGTGTTGGTGGGAATATTTTTTTGGCACACTTTGGGCACCTTGGTGCTAAGCATTGCTTAAACACCACAGTGTACCCATCTTCTGATGGCTGCTTCCAGTACCATGACACAAAACTCAGATCAGCTCAGTCAGCCCAAATCTCCGTCCAGTAGAGCACCTCTGGAATGTGGTGCAATGGGAAAATCCACATCATGGATGTCCAGCCAACAAATCTGCAGTTTGATGCTGTCAAATCAGTATGGACAAAAATCTCAGAGGAATGTTCCCAGCACACTGGTGAATGTATGCCATAAATAATTGATGCAGTTCTGATGTTTTGTTTATAAATATGTTAAGTAAGTATACTACACAGATTTTATCTACCCTGTGTACCCTTCTGTGTACCCTACCCTGTGTACCCTACATTTCACTGTACTCTAAGGTTCAAATTTCAAATTAAAAGCCTCTGTTGTATTTATCTCTCTCCTCCCCTCTCTATCCTCCACTGTCATTCCTTCTCCGTCCAGTCTCTTTTTTCATTTCCTTACTTCCTGTCAAAAGGGAAAAGGATCATGCCACACAGAAAAGGATTATTGGCTTGTTAAAAATTCTTCATGTCTCAACTAATCCCAAGTGTTTAAATTCTGCTAAGCTCTATGAAAAACGGAGGAATGACAAGAGTGAGTGAGTATATGTGTGTGTGTGTGTGTGTGAGAGAGAGAGAGAGAGAGAGAGAATGAGAGAGTGAAATACTTGCTACTTTGATCCAAGTCTTAATGAAGCTCAGCTGGTGGTTTCATACCTTGCGTCCCAAAAGTGACCAATAGCGCACAAGGTCACCGTACAGCCAGAGGGTGGGCTGATCCAATCAGCGGAGAGTACAGCATGGGAGCTGTGTGGTGGCCAGAGGACACAAGGAGAACAAGGAGGAGGTGAAATTGCTCCCAGAAAACCTCCACAAACTCTTATGATGGAGCATAATCGGATTCTGAGAAGCTTAGTGAGAATTTGCCCAAAGAAACTGTCTTTATGTTATTATGACTTCTTTGTTTAACGAGTGCCTTTATCTCCATGCTGAATTAGACGGATAATTCCTTTATTCCAGCTTCCATCCAGTAATACTGGAAAAGCACATTCTTGGTAATTAGGTTATTAAGGGCCCTTGATTAGTTTGCTGCATTACCCACAGTACTACCAGTACAGCGCTGATATGTACCTTTCGATGGGTTACCACAGTTTGGGAGTTTTTCATTTTGAATTGCAATTCTTTTATAGTATGAAGCTTCTGTACTGTGGGAAAAGTCTCTCCACTGTTTCCCTAACGCACAGCATTGATTCATAAAACACACAAATTACTTTCAAACACAAATGTAGTCAAAAAAGCAGCATGAATTTTTCTTTTAAAGTTTGTAATCCCTTCAAAAGCACAAGAAAATTCCTATGTAGCCTTTGGCTATATGCTGGAATAAGTGGAGTTCAGCAGATTTATTCACAAGTTTGAACACAAGCATCAAGCACTAAATCTCTTCAAAGTGCATGTTTGTTCATGTAATTCATATTTGATGCCAACACTAGCTCCGTTTGCTTTTTTATGGGGTTTTTTTTAATGTTTTTTTATGCGGTGCAGGTGCACTTATCGTCCCATCTGTTTGACTGCTGTTTTCATTTATCCCTAAAAAATTTAAAAACAGCAGAAAAAAATTTATTGCAGGTCATTCTTTTTGCATTGTACATAAAATATTTCATAATTGGCCTTGTAATAATTATTTCAATGTAATACCGTACACAAAACTTTTGTTTATTTGTTCTTTCTTTCTTTCTTTGTCCTATATGTTCAACAATTAAGCGTCCTACAGATATACCTGTGCACCAGGTATATCTAAAGGTTCTTATCTATGTAAGATAAAATAATATTATCAAGTTGCCCAGCAACCACCTATCAATTGGCAGCACTGATTAATTTTGCCGATCCAATTATTTTTATTTCAGTCAGCAGCATGAAAAGACAAAATAGCTGTGTAGCATCGGCATGTACTAGTTTTAAGTAAAACAATTGTTCAGCATTTCTATATTTAGCAGCTGTAAATCTGATGTCTAATTAAGGCTCTTGAGTGGTACATGCATGACCCCATAGTCTTTACTCATTACTCTCTCATACTCATCCTCAGCTTTAACATCATGACTCTGACACAGTCGAGGAACAATATTGCTTTCTCTCTGAACCACCGTTACATTAGTCTGATTAGACAAGTTCCTAAACCCTCATTGTGTGCACTGGGTAGGTAGACTGACCAGCGGCTGGTGCTGGTTAAGGTTGAAAAAAAGAGACGTGGATATTATTCAGTCAAAATAAAGTTCAACAGTTAGGCTCAATTAGTTTACTGGATGTACTGGAAATAGATATAGTTCAATACTTTTCTAATTGAATTAGTCAACAGTTATGCAACCGTAATTGTACGAGTTTGTGTATTGTTTCATATTACATTTAACATCCTTGCAAAGACTGATGCTTGTTCTGGGAAAAGAAAGTAAAATTACAATAAAGGTCTGAAAGATTTATGAAACTGAAAGAATATGCTTTTAAAACATATCCATTTATACATATAGCATATTACAACAAAGATTAAATTAATAAAGTATGTATAAACATTACATATAAACATTACATATAAACTTCAATGTAGAGTTGAAATGTGTGGCTTTCATATGGTTTCCTAAGTGTAAAGTTAATGCAGCAAGAAAGCAGGGGAGAGAAAAATGGAAAGAAACTGGTTTTCCTGGGATAATAACTGCCATCAAATGTTTCATCTCTTGTCTCATTGTCTCTGAGTCCCAAGGACACACTGTGGCAGGCTGGTCACAGTCTGTTAACTAAAGCCTTGTTCCTCCACTAATGTCTTCAGATTTGACATCCATCTCTAAACACACCAACAGGAACACACAAACACACCTCCCCGCCTTCCCATCTGTAACAACATGCGTATAAACGCTTGTGTGCACGCAAACACGTGATGACACCCTTCGCCTGACTAAATATGACCATCAGTCTCCAGGTGCCGTCCTTGTGCTCCACCAGACCCGACACAAAGAAGCAACAACAGCTGTTCTCTGTTTCTGTCGCATTCCTCTTTCTTCCAACGCTTTTTCTTCACCTCCAGTGTTTCCCCCTTTCATTATCCCCCTGCCTCGCTCAACAATCTCTGAACTAAACTGTCATCAGTTTGACTGCCACAGCAGATTTTTTAAGCTTGATTTGATTTTAAACCTCTGTGTTGTCAGTGATTGCATGTTGCTCTTGAAATTAATTTTAGGTTCAAATGTATTATCTTTAAACATCTCCCTCATTTTGAGTCCTCTTATAAACGCACATCTACTTTTTTTACATCCTTCTTGTGTTTGACCTTCTACTGTTTTCCTTCACTGACTGCTACCCCCATCCAACTCTTTGCCACACTGGCTGTGGTGCTTCAAGCTTCCCAGTGATGGTGGGTTCGAGTAACATGTTTCAAAGTTGAATAAACTTTCCTTGATAATCCTGAGGGCACCCCACATTGGAGGTTGTTATTGTTGGAGGATGCCTATTGTCATGTAATAATAGGATATTCAGTAAATGTTAACATCTTATTATCTTTGTGTGAAGCACTGTGGGATGCATAGCAAGATCAACACAGACAGCCTATTATTTTGTAGCCAAGGCAAAGTAAATGAAACCAAATTTACTGAAGCAGCGCTGTTCCCAGAGAGAGAAGCTGTGGTAGCTCTGGTTTCACTGCTGAAAGTTCATTATGTGCATGCTTGTATTCCTGTACCTAAATTCTTTATTTAATGAGGAAAAAAAATGCAGATGATTGGCTAAAACTATTGTGATAGTAATCATTTAGATATACACATACTTCTACTCATATATGTAGACTGCATAAAGATCAATGACCAACAACTAGACTTTGTCACAAGTTTTAAGTACGAGTGAGCAATAATGTTAGACAAAGGCTCTAAACATGAAGTTCTGGGAAATTTAGAAAAAGCCACATCAGCTACGGCCAAACTGAAACCCAGATGATGACACTCAAAACCAGGATCAGACTGTCACTGTAATCTCCACTCTGCTTTATACCTGTGAAAACGAGAAGCCAAGGATCAGGAGGGATGGAGAGCAGTGATTCCAAATCCTTCAGGTCACCATGACAGTCTCTAATAAGACTGCGGTACTGATGATGATACACTGTAAGCATCAAAAGATTTTCTTTGAATTGCACTGTTAAAGTTGCAACTTTTTGTGTTTAATCAAGAATTTAACAGGGAATTTTTATATATAATCCAATGGGAAGCTAACATGGATCATTCTAAGTATGTGCTTCTTTTAGGGGTTTCCACAGTCAGTGCAGCCAAGTACCTTTACGAGAACAGTGACACAACTGTTTCTTGCGAACACGAACACTTAGTGGTTTTTTTGTTGTTGTTTGTGTAAGGTTCATGTAAAGTTTAATGAAACACATGAAACCTGATAACATAATTCTGCTACACACTTCCCACCCACTAAATGCACACATGGTACATCTAAGTGCCCACACATGAAGTCAGCCGCAACACAAACAAGGTGTGTGATATGCTACAAATGGAGAAGATAAAGTGGAGCTGAGTGATGGTAGAAAAGCTCCTTTCCTGACTTGGCAGGTGTTCCGTCTCAGCACAAAGAGCATCTGTCAGTCACATAGAAAATAACTGGGGAAACTCTATACAGAATTATGTATGGAGTCAAGTTACAGAGCTCACACGCAGGTGGGTATGAGAACCTGGAAAACACACAGATCGAAGTCAGCAGACATAAAATTACACACAAACGCGCATTTTGAGATACAGTTTTCACTCGGTCATAAATAGAAATGAACGCATGCATCTTCTTTAATCAAGCCTTGTGCATCATTCAACAATGTTGTGAGCACAGAAGAGTGGGGCCCTATGTGTGTGTGTCAGCAGACAAGACCAAACATACCCTTCATCCATCACATCTAGTGCACAAAAGAAGAGGAATTGTTTTTTAAATAAAGGGAACATGTGTACTTTGGAAGTCTATTATGAGTCATGTGTGCACAGATGCCAGCAAATTATTTCCAATTTCCACAACAACAAAAAAAATACCAAAAACACACTTTAGATCCAGTCAGGAAGGCACTGCTGGTCCTGTACCACAGCACATAGCTGAATGCAGAAAACACGCACAATGTGTCTGTTGGCACAACGTCAGATGCAGGCGGAGATGGTGCAGACGGGCTTTGATGTGGAAATGAAAGTAGGCGTGAGAAGCTACAAACAGAGAAAATACATTAAGCTGTCATGGTAGTGTATATTTTAAGTTGAGTCTATCAAAGTATAAGTGTAAATAAAAAATAAACGGCTTATTGGTCAGGCGTTAGTGAAGCTCAGATGTGCAACTGGGGATCAAGGTGGAAATGCTTTGAATTTCAATAGGCTGCTGAGGAATTTCTTCAAATACTGAATGCAAAGAGCAAAATCAGCAAATCAAAGCAAAAATCCAAAGTCGATACATTTTCACATGCGGAGAGCCAGCAAAGTCAAAATGGCACACAAAGTTAAAATAGTTGCGCACAAGTGGACAGTTTGTGCAGTGGTTGCATGAGCAGTGTTGTAATCAGCAGTATGTGGGTCAGCATCCTGTTTACAGCCAAAGTGCTGCATTCCGCTTCTGCTACAGGCATCTGTGATTAGCATGAGGGTGAGCCTGCAGGGTGTGGTTGTGTGCGTGTGTTTGTATGCATGCACCTGCCTGTGATCCTCACTGTATACACTATAGGTCGATGTGATATCCTCGTGTTGGCGTTGTTCCCAGATCATCATAATTAATGTTTTTCCAGGGTCAACATTCCAAGTGACCAATTACCTGTGACTTCGAAAGACCCGCCTTGAAACTAACCCTAACCCTTTTGATTCATAGATTCAGCACACAACCATTAGTGTAGGCCTCTTAGTTCAAATTGTCTTCACTTATGTTTGTAAAGTGATCACGGAAGCTACTGCAATTTTGCGTGACAACATTTGTTTTTGTAAGGTGACTATTTTTCGAAGTCGCAAAAGTATGACGTCACAAGAAGGTGATTGGTCACTTGGAATGTTGACCCTGGAAAAACATTAATTATGATGATCTGGGAACAACGCCAACACGAGGATATCACATCATCCATACACTATACGATAGTGACAAAGTACGTTGACCATTTTCCTGAAGCCCTTATCATTCACAGTATTGTATTGAACATATCTTTGGCGACTGTGGTGATTTCAGTGAACACTGTACAGCCTCGCTTTTATGGACAAACTAATATTGTTGGGTTATTCCCGTAGCAACCACTACAACCACTTTTTTTGACCTTCAAGTTATTCAATTATGCTGCAGTTTGTGGTTTTTGTGTCTTTCAGGTGGTTAAATAGGTCAGTTGTGGTGCCTTGTGGTGCAGAAACAACATGGACTGATTCTTATATAGCGCTTTTTTCAACTCTACTGGAGTACGCAGAGCGCTCTATACAAAACGCCGCACTCACCCTTACACACAAGCTGTCTTGCCTATGCTTTCTAAAGCTACGTTCACACTGCAGGCGAAAGGGCATCAAATCTGACTTTTTTGACCCTATGCGACCCATATCAATGGTATGACAGTGTGAACAGCACAAATCCGATATTTT
>VUQR01024939.1:38610-54190 GCA_015108515.1 Hemichromis elongatus | reverse complement strand
TGGTGCTCCACACCAACTGTTTTGGAATAAAATATAAAAAGGCAGCAGGAATAAGTGGCAAATATATGGAAGCCCGTTTCTGCCACAAAAAAAAAAAAAAAATAAAAAAAAAATAATTTAAAATTTTTTTTTTAAAAATTTAAATTTTAAAAAAAAAAAAAAAAAAAAAAAAAAAAAAATTTTTATTTTTTATAAAAAAAATTAAAATTTTTTAAATTTTTTTTTTTTTTTTTTTTTTTAAATAAATCTATCATTTTAACAATTTAACATCTGACTCGCAATATCTTAAGTTTCAAACAAAAACAGCACAGTATATAGAGAACACTACAGTGTGATCTTTATTGACACGGTTCAAACAAAACAAAAGGTATGAATAAAAAGCCCCAAAAGTCCTGGTATGCAACCTGAAAAGCAGTTCCTTCTTCTTATCTTCTCATGTTGAGGAGAAGGGTTTAAATATGCAAATATTGTGTATGGAATGTGTGTTTGATAAGGCATAAGTCCAGTGGGATTGAGTGTAAATCGCCGTGTTAAAAAACAATAAGGACAAGTAAAAAAGGATAGCATGACGACGCAGCGGTAACGTTTGACCTAATCTGAACGAGCCAATCTCACGGCAACAATACACTTTGTGTTCAGGTGACAGTTGTGAATGTGGCACGAGATTTAAAACAAGAAAAGGTTCAAATTTGGTTTAGCCGATCAGCTTCTTCCTAAACTGCAAAGTGCCTACCACCTCGGACTTTCAAGGGCTCACACAAGTCCAGGTTTTTAACTGTGTAAAGAGTGTCACGACACCCGTTCTCCCGCCGCCGCCGAGTCTGACGGAAACACGCGGGTCTGCCGACACGTCGTCTTCACAGGCCGATGGTGTAGGAACGGCCCGCGGGGTTGTGAATGGCGGAGCAGGAGGGCTCCGTCACAGCCCATTCATACCAAACCTTCTTCCCGTTGTTGCAGCGCCAGAATCGCACTGTGACATCATCGTCCTGGGATATGGAGATGGGTTGCTGTTGGCAAGGAGCAGCACGGTGATTTATCTAGTCACTGTAATTTTCAACTTTAACTCAGCACCGATTGTGGAACTTACTTTAAGGGGGAAGAGGATGGGGAACCATGAGAACATTCCAGGTGAATGTGTTTCTGGTTTTATACCTGCCAACAAAGAAGACTTTAAATGACACTTCAACCAAAAGGAAACATACTTCTAGTATTCTGGTCTGTAGATTGCAGAGACATTACACATGCCTCCTTTCAAACACGATCGACGTAGCTAGCGACGCTCAAAGCACGTGATTTTTCAGAAATCATGACCTAGCTGCTCAAAAACAAAAACTTGAACATTTTCACAGAAGAACTATTTGCGTTCTGCACAACTTCACCCACCAATGGCGTCCTTCTGAAACATTAACGAAGCCCTGCTGGGCTGTAATGTTAACAAGCTGCACACTTGTTTCTGTTGGTGGATGCAGACTGACAGAAAACAGTTCCTGGATTCATTTTAAGCAACGAGGTCATGATTTTTTCATATGTACGTGCAAAGACTGAGTGCTACAAGCAGGGCTGTGCGACATGGGGGGAAAAAATCTCATGATTTATTTTTTCTTCCACTTTTCAGTTGATTGATATATTTCACAATATTAAATGAAGCATTATTTCTTAGCTTAAATGTTCCTTTGAATTCCTCAGTGAAGATAAAATCTCAATTTTGACATGTAATATAAGTTATTTTCTAATTTTATTTAACGCTTGTTTAAGGAAATAACACAGACATATAGAACGAACCAGTTTTAAATCTGACCAAAGAAGAACAAATTTGCAAACTAAAATTAAATCTCAAAACTATACTGTATCATTTATTTAGATACAAACTGTATCTACACAACTAAATAGACCAAAACATTCAGTGTCTACCCTCCATCGTGGTCCTCTAATGCACTAAGGTGAAAAAAAAAGAAGAATTTACATAAAAAAGACACGAAGTGAGAGAAATGTTATGTGCAAGAGGGTCTAATCAGCGGCTCAAATACAGCGTATTCTGCTCTGATACTGACATCGTGCCTTTTACAGTAAAGCTCTCTGCTGCATTCACGGACCGCTCTTTCCAACAACGCCCTCGTCTTTTGAGCCTTGAGCTGTGTGTGTTTGGTAACGCTGTCGCATTATCGGTTTTTATTTTCCCTTTCATTGCTCTCACACTGCTAACGCCCTGGTGTTTATGTCAGCAGTAGCCTAAACTTTAGGCTGTGTGCATCAACCTAACCGGACGTAGCTCTAACTCTCTTCCAGCCACATGATTGGTTTGGCGTGGCGCCATTCTGTTTGGTTTTTTGCCATTTATACACACTTTTTTCATAATAATCTTCATTGTTTTACTGTCCAGCCCTAATTGCAAGGACGGCGACGAGTTCTAAAACTGGGAAACACGTGAAACAACCTAGATGAGTAAAAAGCACAACAGGCACGGAGGAAACATGGATCTGGATCCTGACGACTTACTGAGTGTGACATCTTTGTAGAGTGTGGTCTCAAAGTAGCCAGCAAAGCCGTGGAGCACCGAGTTACAACCCACTGTGAATCTGAGGCACTGATACCGGTTATTGTTCATATCTGAAACAGAAGGGAGGGAGAGGTGGTGAGCACATGCTGTACAAGCATATTAGAGAGATTTTAAGTGCTTCCTTCTACCTGCTGAGGGGTGTGTGAAGGTGAAGCAGGGTTTGGGATCAGCCAACTGGTGGAAGTTATGAAGGCGCACGACATAGGGCGTCTCAAAATGGGACTCTGGGTCCTTGTCTCGTTCCCGGCACCCTCGTACTTCGTTGTAAAGCTTGGAGGACGACAGAGGAGCCAAGAAGGACGTGTAGGAGCAGGGAATGCTCACTCCATCATCTGAGGGTGAGATGATATAAAGAAAGGGGAAAATGAAAGTAATTAGATTCAGGAAGCATTAAAAGGCGATGCTTTCAACGTGGCTTAGTTTGGCAATGTAGAAAAATGACCTGTGATGACTCTGCAGTGTTTACATGTGTAATTAACTCTTCGTTAAAAACCTGAAATACCTTTGAGAAAATGCTGTGCTCCATCTAAGCACTCTGGGGAGAGTTCATTGTCGCCAAATGATCCGAGCAGCTCGCTGACAATGATGTCAGCTTTCTCTGGTGCGGCCCACTCCCGCATGTCACATGACACCACCGTCACCTGATCCCCCCACTCCTCAAAGCGCCAATTCTCTAGCCTAGAGAACACACATCAATAAAATAAGCGTTGAACATTTCAGGCTTCGCTTCAATCCCCTCCCGACTCACTATAAATTCAGCTAGATTCAATGTTAAAGGCCAAGCTTTTATCCAATCTACAGACTCATCCACACACATTCAGGTAGTGCAACTGATCTGCTGCGTGTGATAATATTTTTGCCTGTGCACTTTTCCAATACAAACATGGATTTGAACATTTGAAAGCATTATTTTACTCACGTCACTACAGCATTGGGATTTTTCTCAACAGCATACACCCTCAGTTTCCTGTCTGCCTGCCTGGCAGCACGCAGGGATGCATTGACCAGGGGACCCCTGCCTGCTCCCAACACCATCAACACCCTGTGGAAAAAACACATGATTATTTTAAACAAGGCTGCTACCCTGGTGGTTACCACTGAAGCTTTAACAGTCAGTCTGTGTTGACTGACTGACATCAAGTGCTATGATTTCAGGACACGATCCAGTTGCTACTCCACAATCCTCATTTGTGACTCTTGATACAATACTTGTAGATATAGATACTTACTGAACATTAGTGTCCTTCTGCTCCTCTGGAACTCTGTCTAACAAACATTTATACACAGCCTGCACGCACAAAGAAAAAAATATAACAAAAAAGGTGTTAAATACATTTTGTCTCAAACTCTTAGAGACCATTTAAATCCCTTTGATAACACTAAATGAAAAGTCTAAATGTTTAGTGTGGATAAACTCTTCATACACAGACACAATATCTATGTGAATCTTCCCATTCAGCCTGAACAGAGGCCTGCGATAATGATTACGGGTCACAGGGATGCTTCACAGTAAGAATGCTCTAGGTCGGGCCTTTCCAAGAAAACGGAAAGATGGAGAATAATTATGAGGTTATAGGTAAAAAGCAGGTGGCCAATATTGAAAACCTCTGCCAGGTGCGAAGGGATCGTCCACTAATAAAATCAATCACAGCTAGCTGTGTTCGCTGTGACGGATAAAAACAAATGCACTCGTGTCAACATATCTGAACTGTCTGCCCAAGTAAAGCCTTCGTAGGGGAAACAGATTTTACTGTATTTGTCTGACTACTGGACAAGCAAAGATCTCTGTGTAACATCTGTCTGAGTGTCTTACTTGTTGGTACTGTGAGTACTTAATCGGATCCTTCTCGAACACTTCATATGTCTGAGACTCCAAATTGTCCATCAGAGGCTAAACAAAGAAAGCAAAACATGATGTTAAAAGGTCCTGATTAGGAGGCAAAAACAACTCTGCCAACCGGTGAAACTGCAGTTTCCATTTATATCTCTCGAGAGTGACCTTTTGTGTGTGTCATCCCTTCATATTATTAGACATGTGTACAATATGTCACAATTAAAAGATTAGTTCTTGACTTATAAGGTATATTTTGCAAAGTCATTACTTTTGACCATCAAAATCTAATTTGATGTTCCTTCTATGATCCGACCAGAAGTAACTATACATCCAGCTATGGCTTCAGGTTGCACAGAGGCATAAATACGCGAGCATGAAAGGGTACTTCCTCACCTGTAGAGGCGACTGCAGGTAGTCTTCATAACCCTTAGCAAAGAGCTCGTAGGCATTGGGTGCAGGCCTGTTCTGGTTGAGGTACTCCAGGTACTGCAGGTAGGATCGGAAGTCCTTGTCAGTGTGCCGACTGGTGCCCATGAAGACGAACTGTGCCTCCAACTAAAAAAATTATGATTTTAATTTAAAGATTTCTTTTGAAGGAGACAAAAACCAACCCTTTTGTATTTTTAGATTGTCTGATTTCAACAGAACTCAATCTATGAATGCTATTTTATACCTTGAAGAGACGAAAGATTATTCTCTGATGGGCTTTCGACAAAACAGGGAAGCCCTTCTTATTGGTTAGGAAGATGCTGGTGGGGAGGATGGCTGCTTTGATGGGTTCTCCGAGCCATTTGTCAATCACAGTGTCTGATGGCATATCTGCTCCAATTTCAACCGCTTTAGGAATACAAACAAAGCACAATCTCAGTAACAGACAGGTACATAATTATTTCTCAATGCTCAAAGTTTGCTTCTTCACAGTGTGTTCTCTCACCAAGACAGATCCTCTTGTTGTAGTCACAAAGAGTTCTGAATGAGTTCCACCTATGAAAAAAAAAAAGAAAAAAGATGAGGTAAGTAAACAAAGAGAGACGCCGTTTTAAAGGAAATCAATAGCAAGTGTTTCAGGATGCAGACGGCACTCAGTTGCTGAGGAAGTGCCGTGGCATGAAACTAACCAGCTCCAGGTCTTCTCATCAACGCTTGTGTCATCAGTACAAGAGGTCGGTTCATTCTCAATCAGATCTTCCCGCGTGTCCTCTGACGCCATCAGCGGGACACGTATCCAGAACTAATCGGCAAAGAGGACAGCAGCGGTTAAACGAGGACTTCCACTCTCTAACTTTTCCGCCGTCTAAAAGAAGTCTGTGTGTGCTTGTGGATTCCTGATGTGCTGCGTCTTACATTTGAGGTGTGATGTCCAGTGTGGATGTGATTTAGCAGCACTCGGGCTAGATTGGCATTACTGGGGCCCTTCAGAGGAATCATGAAGACAGGCAGGCCCAGGTAGGCGGAAAAGTTTAGCTCCTGGGCAAGAGCCTGGAGAGGAACATGGGAAAACAGACAGGAAACGCATTAAAGGGATGACGTGATAACCTCACTCGTATCACAAGATCAAAGAACCCTTACAAGCACCATCAACATTAAAGAACTTACGGCCTCTGAGTTTCTGCGTTCTGTCTCGATTTCTGAATCTGCATCGATCCACGGAGAGAGCTTCCCAACAATCAGAGTATTCCAATCTAGACAGAACAAAAGGACGGTTTAGAGAAAGTATGTAATCACTGTAAAAATCACATCTTTCAGATTTTAGAGTAATTAATATAAAATATGAAAATAATAGAATTTGTGTCTTAGAGCATACGTTCCTTTTTGTGTTAACAGGCTGAACCATGAGAGGCTGGGCTTAACCAGAACAAATGGTGTGCTTAGGGTTGGCATTTTACAGCACAACCTGCGTTCTGGTGAAATGTGGTTTGCAGACAGATGTCCTGAATATGGAATTTGCTGACAAAATGATCGCTCCATAAATCTTAGCAAACCGCCTCGCTTCAGATGCAGCAAAACAAGCCCTGACCATGATACTACCACCACTGTGTTTTTATACTTTAACGCAGTGTTTTCCTTACTCCAAACAGGTTTTTTTTTTAACTTAAGCAAGTTTTATTTTGGTCTTAGATGCCCACATAACATCGGTCAAATGCTAAGTATTCTTTTTGCAGAATAAAAGCTTTCCTTTTGCTCCCCTGCTATGAACAACACGTCGTTCAGCAGCTAATGCCTGGTTGGTTGTGGAGCAGAGGAGCCCAAACTCTTTAGATAGGATTCTGCAACCCTTTCCATCCTGGTGAGCATCTGCACTTCCTTCCTGAATCGTTCTAAAATCTCATTTATGCCATGACACACTTATACAAACATATGTTGCCAAACTTTGATAATTTTTTTTGTTCTATGAATAAAAACTCATTTAATGAGAATCGCAAAGGCTGCAGTGTTTTTGGTTTAACAGACCTAATAGGAAGTTCATTTTCCACTCTTAGGACTGTGAAAACTTAAGGTGATATTTATGTTAAAAATATATGTAGTATTAAATTTAAATATTAAAAAAAATGGAACCAGTAGATAACACACCCACTGGTACCTCTAACTTTAGGGGGACTGATGATTTAATGGCTAGTAATGCAGAGGGGCTGGAATCCTGACCTCTGCCACATAACAGCAGGTCCGACCGGGTCTGGGCTCCAGGTCGGGACTTAGCGGGCTCCAGCTCATATTCCCTCCTGAACCTCGGGTGGAAGAGAGGCATGCACAGGAAGTCGAACCTGGATACCAGAGAAGGGAAGCACTTCAGTTAAAATTCAAAATATTTATAATATCAACACGAAGTGAAACACAAACCTGTTTTCTAAGTAATCCGCCACACACCTCAAATATACTACGGGAGTAGGCAGAGCCTGTGTGCTACACACTTCACCACATTGTCAAGCATCGTTGTGATTTGGGCACGTGCTGGTAATTCACCGGCTAGCTTAGCAACCATCACGCACTGACAACATGCTAGCACAGCAGCGCGTTCTTCTCATGAGCTCATTTCAGCTTAACAAAAATTACATGTAGAATCGAGCAACCATCTTACCCAAGTTTGGCGACCGCGGCTAACGTGTCGGCTATCTCTGGCACACAATTCAAATCTCTCCCGCAGGACACCCTGCTCCCTGTACTGGCAGACGCCATGGTTTTAGCCGACTGAATGAATTGATTTCTCGGACGTTCACGTTGCTCCGTCTTTCGAAGAAACTGGCGCCATCTTGGCTCCTAAGGAATGCGATGCTTGCTGGCTTACAAGCGTGAGACAGAACCAAAATGGCTTAATGAGTGCACAAGTTGCATATCGCGTACATTGTCGCGATAATTCTACACCGAGCGTTGTTTAAACGTTGCCATTTGATGTTTCACGTCGACCTTTTTTCCCAAGACGAACGCGCTTGTACTTTGATAGAGAATATAAATTAAATAATAATTGAGACCACATTTGAGAAATAAAAATCCGGCAAGCCCTTTCTCCACTGTACACATACAAAAATTATTTACTACTAGCTGATAACGGGAATTTTCTAGTTTTAATTTAATTTTATATACAGATTAAAACACACTGTTTTGTGCTGCCTTTCTCTTAGTCTTTTAAATGTGCTGACAGTTTCGCTGCACTCTACAATACATGGACGACTTCACCTTTCTGCATTCGCTGAAGAATGGTTAACCTTTGTATAGTTTAACAAACATTTGTCAAAAATGATTTACTATTAGCTGATAATGGGGAGTGATAGAGACTTTAGCCACTCCTTTAACCAAATAAGCAATAAAACACCATGAAAACACTTCACTGCACATAAAAATGTGTTAATAAACAATTTGTTCACAAATAATTAAAGCTAAAAAAATATTTTTTCAGCAGAAAATTCAATGCTATGTCAAATAACATTACTGCTGAAGATGTTTAAGCCCGAGAGCATTTCAGAAATGTCATAATCTGTCTAATCTACAGTAATCTGTGATATTCTTTAAAAATTATGTTTGCAGTTGCTGCTGGCTAAGGTGGTCTCATCTGTTATGATAGGTCACAGAAGCTCCTCTATTTGCCAATTCTGGCTGTGTTTTCAAAACGCTGCATGCCTCTGACACTGGCACATGAGTGAAACGGAAACACAGTTTCCAGTGGGATCCAGGCAGGCGTGCTTTGTGTGGAAACTACAGAAGCCTCCTGATGGCAGTGATGTAAAAGATGGATGAAAACAGTCATAAATCAAGTTTTATGACACAATGCTGTTTGAGGTGAAAGGAGATAGATCACCTTCACTTTTTTTGGTAAGTTTTGATTCATTTCTATTTATAGATTCACTAGGCTTGCTTTGCTTGTCCTTACTGAACTCCACTCGTAGGACTTGCAGAAAGTGGCTTCTGTGGATATCAAATTCACAGCATTTAGGCTAAAATATCACTTGCATAAGCCATAAATGGTTTTGGATATGGAACATGGTGTTTGTATATATGTGTGCGCGTGTATTTCTACCAGCTGTCACACTTGCAAGAGCTATAAAAGTGCAAGAACTTAGAAGCAGATGAGAAAGAGCAGCAGCATCCCCCCTCTACAAACCAGACCCTTTTTCTTTGACACTTCAGATTGTGTTTGATCAGCTTTCCAGTGGATATATTGTGTTTGAAAAGAGCATTTATTTACTTTTCAACAGAAAAGATGTTCTGATTTTGTGATCAAGTATCTGTGTCTACACCATCATGGCTTTGGAAGATGTTTGCAGCTTCAATGAAAGGCCGGTGCAACACAAATGGTTTTCTTTTTCATCTCTGGAGGACGCAGCAATTCCATTTCTTACAAGTG
This sequence comes from Hemichromis elongatus, assembly GCA_015108515.1. Classification (NCBI taxonomy): domain Eukaryota; kingdom Metazoa; phylum Chordata; class Actinopteri; order Cichliformes; family Cichlidae; genus Hemichromis; species Hemichromis elongatus. The sequence goes on along the minus strand of VUQR01024939.1, from coordinate 44,959 downwards.
ACTATTACAACCTAAGATGGTCAAGACTAAAAACATCTGAAAACAACTGTGGAGTTCCACTGCATTTTTTTATACCACCTTTTCCACACTCTTCCTCTTTTATCAACAGACCGTTGTCATCCTTCTGCCCACCCAAAAATTCAACGACAGTCCAGAGGCCTTTCCGTTTGGCTCATGGAACGACAACCCTGGGTTTCATCTTCCAAGGTGGGGTTATAGCAGCTGCAGATACGCGTGCCAGTGCCGGAGGGCTTGTTGCCTGTCCGGCTGTTCATAAGATCACCCCTATTCATTCTCATTTAGTGGTCACGTCCTCTGGTAGTGGTGCAGATTGCATGCTGTGGGAGCGAATTCTGATTAGAGAGATCAGACTGTACCAATTACGACATGGACATCGCCTTTCAATACGTGCCACAGCTAAGCTCCTTTCATCTATGCTCCATCCTTTTAAAGGTACTGAAATGTGTGTTGCTCTTACACTGTGTGGTTGGGATAAGCAAGAGGGTGCCACTGACTGTGCAAGAAGTTTGGAAGACTCATCCTTGATGACTGATGATGGTTCATTAGCTGTTTTCAGTAACCAAAACATTTCTGCAACAACATCTCCTAACAGTGGCCCAAAGCTTATATATGTGTGCAGTGATGGAGCCCGACTGCAGGGTGATGTCTTCTCTGTGGGCTCAGGCTCACCTTTTGCTTATGGAGTCTTGGACAGAGAGCTGAGGTGGAGCCTGAGTAAAAGAGAAGCCATCTCATTGGCAAGAGAAGCAGTGTTCAGGGCCACTCACAGAGATGCCTACTCGGGGAACAATGTGGACCTTTTCCACGTCACAGCCCAAGGATGGAGCCAGAGAAAGAGAGAGGACTTGAAAGAAGAATATTACAGAGATAAAGAATGGAAGGGAAAGAAAAAGAGTGACAAATCAAATAATAGTCAGTAATCATTTGTGAAAAGGAAATTATGATGTTTTATATATATAACTGAAAAGTACATTTTATAATAAAAATAAAATTAATACTAAAGTATTTCATTAACCGCATACTTTTTTTTTTTAGAAATACTCCTCCACAGACACAGGGGGCGCTGTGTAATTTTTTTCACCATGACAGAATAAAAAAAAACTTCCGCGGCGGATGTTGCTTGTTCATTGTACATTTTCAAAGATGGCTCTTGCTAGTGTGTTGAGCGGTGATTCTGCGGATTTTTCGTTTGATAGTTGTCAGTCCTTTGCTTTTGCTGGTGGACCCGAAACGAGAGGTCTGGGGTTAGAGGGTACGCCCGGGGAGAGCCTCAGTTTTTCCGTTAAAAACCCGCTGTGTGTCGGAGACGATGATGGCGTCGAAAGGAAAATAGAGTTTTTGCATGGAACCACCACCTTAGCATTCAAAGTAAGTTAACGGTCCCGTTATTGTAGCTGTATGGTATAAGAAACCACAGTAGCACTTACATAGCTGTCGAAACCAGACATTTGATAAATTTTGAATTTACATATCTTTCGCTAGGCTAGGTTTTCCGGAACAACTCGATTCTAAAGTTAGCATGCTAGCACGGCTACAAATCGCTTTCTCATGACAGATGCGCATGGTACATGGGATAGATGATGTGCACATAAGTAAACGTAGTCAAGTAATCTTTCTAATATGTTTACTATAAATATTCGCAAGAAAAATTACGTAGACTTAATGTGACGTTCCTCAGTCAATTTTAAAGCAGAATGTGGGCGTTTTAATAACATGGTCGCATGAATTTATATAATAGGAAATCTGACGTGTTCTTCCGTAAAAAGTGCAGCAGGTCCACTCTTTTTGATGGTTACAACTTAAAAGAGCTACCTAAACGTGTGTTATTTCCAAAGCAGTTTGTGTTGAGTATGTATTGCATCCATAGGGAGCTTAACCGATACAGGATGTTTGGGTTGCTAATATTCATTTTTAAGGGTTTTAAAAAGAAACTCGGGTCTTTTATATATACTTGAAATATGGTGAGTTATATACCGAAAAGGCAAAATAGGTGAAAATAGTCCGTTTCTCACAAACTAACTAACTCTTGGATTCACCTTTTGACCTTGAACCCCAGCTTTTAGACACTTTGTAGCGTGTTTTAAACAACGGAGCCAACCGCAGGTGTTGGGAAAAGGACACGGAGAGACCATTTCCCACTTCTCTCAAGTATATTGCGTTAAGCTCTGAGGAAGGTGCACATATTGACAAATATAGTGAAAATAAATTGTAATTAACCTAAAAAAAAAGTAATTTAAACTGGCCAACTGTGTATCAATCAATATAAAGAATATTACAGCATTGCTATCTTTTCTGTTAACACAATTTGCAACAAATGTCTGTCAACATTAATAAAATGCATATGTATACATAAATGCATACTTGGATGCATACAAGTCTACATAGCTTTACATCACATCATCATGTTAGAGGTCAAAATGTGATTACTATGTTCAGTGACATTGCATCCTGAAGGAGAAAACCACAAAGGTCCTTTTATAAGATTCCTGTTAATTTTATTCAGATGTATACAAATATAATTTGTTGAATGAATTAAAGTCTCACTTTCTGTGAATGTTCTTTTTAACTGTGAGTTCTCCATACCTGCTTTTCTAAATTTTATTGTTAAAACAAGCATGGAGTTTTGTTGGCGTAATCAATTAGTTGTGACTGTGGTGCGCACAGTAAAAACAAACTTGCACGCACACGAATAAAAGCCAAGAAATCTCTAGAAAGTGGAAATGCTCCTTTTGATGTTTTTTTTTTTTAGTGCTGTAAAGATTTAAGCAGTGTCCCTGAGGATGCATTTATTTGTAATTAACAATCCTTCGTTAAAGTGCCAAGATTCTATTGACAGGCTTATACACTGGAAAATACAATTGGCGATGCATAAATATATTCTGCCTCTGTGCTGTAGAAACCCCCGAATGAAAACATTTAAAACGGCATGAAAGAGCCTTGCTGTTGATTTGCCATCACGTTGAAAGGAGCCATTGTAGTCTTCTCCCTCAGTTTGTCAAAAGCTGTAGAGCAGTGTAAATACAGAACCATATCCCTGCTACTGGCTTTTGTCTCTTCAGGGGATTTGTTGATACAAGTAAAAGATAAAAATAACGCCATCCTTATCCCTTAATCCCTTAATGAAAACATCCCCCACAGACATCTCCCTCTGACTGGCCAAATCTGTTGTCTACTATACTTGCTTCTGTGACTGTCAGTTCACTGATGGAGGATTTTGGAAGGAAGAGCAAAAGTCTTTCCTCTTATCCAGCAGCTTTCTTCTAGAGCCGAACCATATATTGCACCTTTGTGACAGCTGTAGAGCAGCAGCTTTTTTTTTTGTTGCCTCATTTAGACAGAACTGCTGCAAGCCATCTCTTATTTAAATTTAGAGCAAGTGACTCTATTCTGTTAAAAGCAGTGGATGGAGGGGAGAGCATTAAAATGTATTATGCACCAGTAAGTAGTGTAGCCTGAGAACGGGGACTGATTGGGAAATCGAGGCCAATGCTAATGTTTAAAATGACAATTTGGCAGCGCGCCAGTGCCGGTTGCTTTTAACTGTTTGACCCAACAGATAAATATTGATGACTAACATTGGTAAATGCCATCTTTGTGTCTTTTCTTAATCAGTATACTGATATCAGGCTATTAATATAAAGACTGATATCAGTCTATATATCTACTACTTTAAACATATGGTTTTGGGAGGAACTTGTGGAAATGTGGGCTACCTGACCCATTTCTTGACTGCTGTTTCCCGTCTCAGTTCCAGCATGGAGTTATCGTTGCAGTGGACTCTCGAGCCACAGCGGGCTCCTACATCGCATCACAGACGGTCAAGAAGGTGATTGAGATCAACCCCTACCTACTGGGTACTATGGCTGGAGGAGCTGCAGATTGCAGCTTCTGGGAGCGCCTGCTGGCCCGCCAGTGTCGCATCTATGAGCTTCGCAACAAGGAGCGCATCTCAGTGGCAGCCGCCTCTAAGCTGCTTGCTAACATGGTGTACCAGTACAAAGGCATGGGACTTAGTATGGGAACCATGGTCTGTGGCTGGGACAAGAGAGGACCAGGTAACATCAACAGCTATATGTGACATGCACATGTCATTTTGTCTGGTTATGACCTGATCAAGATAGAATTTGTACTACTTTAAACAGTACCGGTAACAAGATATGCAGTGCTTCGTTGAACTGAATTTTAAATATCAAGGACAATTTGTATAGTGTCAAATCAAAACAACAGTCTCCTTGAGGGACTTTATAGTGTAAGGTAAAGACCCTACAGTAATACAGAAACCCTACAATAGTACAGCAATAAATATATTTGCATTTGTGTTTCAAATGTAATTCATATGTAAATAGCTTAAAATGGTATATGAGTATCAGTCACATACACGTACTTTTTCTGTGTTTTAGTACTTTCTATCTAACCTTCACACACATTCTGCCTACAAGGAACGTATCAGAAGCAACTTAGGATTCAGCGTTTTGTCCAAAGATGCTTTGGCATGGAGACTCTCCAGTCTCCACCAACCTTCCCAGTAATAGATGACCTGCTCTGCCTCCTGAGCTCCATTGTCTCTCCTAATGGGGAGATAAAATTGGCAATCAATTTGACATTATGAAAAACCTAGAAGTCTGTAAAAAGTTCTTGAAAATAGTAAATTTGGAGAAAGAGCAGGGGAACGACGTGCAGCAAAGTCCAGCTGGCCTGGAAAGCAAATGTGAACTCAGTGACTGAGTCCAACACTTCCCTCTCTACTGCTGGTTCTCTTAAGAGTGGCTTTGCAGCTTGGAGTAGATCTCGGGAGCAGAAGTGTGTATAGGAAAAGGAATACAAGGAAAGAGGCATTTTTGGCGATGGAGCTGAATTTCTAGAGCCCCTAAATTAGCCTAGGGTTTAGTCCAGGAGTAGCTGGTTAGCAGCTAAACTTTAAAGATACAAGTAAGGGGATTGTGAACTGGTGAATTTATGCTGATTTTGTCTTACTCGGGGAAAAAAATCCAGATATTCTTGTAAGGAATATAAATTTTTATTTATTTTTTTTGGCTGTTTGTGATTCAGCTTTTGAGTAATGCACTTAAATCCACTCAACATCTCTCTTGACATATGCTAATGGCTTGGTTTTTATGTGAAAGATATTATATTATATTGGCAGTTTAATCATGCATTGGTTTTGTTTCTCAGTGTTGTCATAGAGCCTTAGTCCCAGGCAAATTTTGAAAAGAGGCTTCATTATTCATTCATTCTTCATTATCTTTTAAATTTGAGTTTGGACATGAGTGGTTAGCTGTTTATTATTTTAATGAAATATGCTACAGCTGGGCTGTGCACATAATTGTCATTTAAGAAAAAACAAAAAACAAAACATGTAATTCATCAGGTTAGCCACTAGGTGGCACTGCAGACCCTCTTTTGCGCTGCCGTTTTAGTACCTTAAGCTGTGCCTTTTGAATACCACACAGTGTGAGGCTGTACATCACAGAAGGTGTGCTTAAAGAGGCCGCCACGGTGACACAGTAATGGGAAATCGATGGGGCTGGGACTGCAGGCCAGTGAGAGCACGGTGGGATGATGGACGTTGGGTCTCAGCCCTGGACAACTGGGTCGTATGCATAATGGCCAGACACGCACTGAGATCGATGGTGGCTTTGTCTGGAAAGCCAAGAGGTCTCTGTGAACAATGACAGCCTGGTGGTATGCCAACAAACGCAAATGACACGTGTTAAATCCTGGGGAATCAATTGGGGAAATAATGATCCCTGTATAAGTTCAATAGGTATCTGGGCTTTGCCATGGTTCCCACAATGCCAGTGATTGAACGGAGAGGTAAATGTCATGTATATTAAATCAATCACGATTAGGTGGGAAGCTCATTAACCAGCTACAATCATGTCAGGCACTTATTCCCTGATGAAGTGTCTTAAGCTCCATGCAGACTAAATCGAATAAAAGCGACATTGAGGAGCTTGACAAATATGGCTCAATGTAATAACATTACATGTTATGACACTTATAATCAGGGCACGGTTAATGCTTGATAGCTGGATAGCGGCTTTGGCTTTGACAGAGGAAAAAGTGATCGTACCCTGCGTGGCACCCCTCAGTGCTCTCTCTAAAGACATCAAGGCTTCGTAATGAGCTGACATGTGATCCACCGAAATGTAGCGTCGTGGTGACAAAGCCGAGCAATGTTTGATACGAGTCCTCATCAAAGAAGACCCATGTGGCTGTCGGTTTCGAGCAGGTCCCATGAGAATGATGTAATCGCTTTTTCTCCTCTGAACAACTCCTGCTCTCTTTTTACTCCCGAGCCAGTCGTGGATTCTGGGGGGGGGGGGGG
>VUQR01024939.1:4780-29041 GCA_015108515.1 Hemichromis elongatus | reverse complement strand
GTATGAAATCTGCCTATAAACTAATCTTTGCCATCCATCCATCCATCCATCCATCCATCCATCCATCCATCCATCCATCCATCCATCCATCCATCCATCCATCCATCCATCCATCCATCCATCCATCCATCCATCCTCTTTTTTCTGTTCTACATTTTGACTTAATTCTTCCCGCAGTGCCTTCAGCCTGTCGCCACTTCCCCTCCGGCCTGATCCCGCTCTGATCGATGCCACCTCGCTCCCTACTAGAAACCCAACGGGGAAATGGAAGCATTAATTACCCACCCCAGAGCTCGTTACCCTGGCTCAGCCCTTTCAGCTTCCTGGCTCTTCACCGACTTTGCAATTGTGATTCAGCTGGGGGCCCAGGACGTGAGGGTAATAACAGAGGGTACCCGTCCAAACGGACGATCGCCCACTGATAAATGATCTGCTGGGCCGGACGTGACGGAACTGACGCGAAGGGCCCCGGGAGTGACTCTGAAAGTGATTGACACACCGCTCTGGCACGGGGATTTTTGTGTGAGAGAAATAATTTATGGCTTTCTCTTCCGGAGCTGAGACGAATGCCAGAAATGAGTAATGACCTCTTGGAAGTTCAGCTTCTCTGATCGCAAACAATAGCCCAGGTTGTCAGTGCGGTGGAAATGACAGAATTGATGGCGTTATGAGAATGAGAAGCTAATGGACTAAATCATGGAAATGGCAGTTTAATTAAATATCAGGGCCCAACTATGAACAACATATTAACATTAGCGACGTCCTCGCCGATAAATATTGCCCCTAGATGTAGTCAAATGAAAGTGAAGGTAAATTGCCCTTTGTTTCGTTAACTGCTTCTGTTTTCTTAATCCTTTCTTCTTGTTACCCTTTTGTGTGACGGTTTGAGTACCTAACTGTTGAAGCACCCAGCAGTTGGCTTCCTTTGTGCTATTCAGTGTCTGATGTTTTCATGTAAGCGCCGTGGTGAAAACACACACACACACACACACGCGCACACACAAAATAATGTTTATTTGCTTAGCTACCGTCTCTCTTCAAGCATCCCCAGCTCTTTGCCATAGCCCTAAATCCATTTACAGCCTATGCCTCTATCAGCAACTTTCCCCCTTATCCTCCCATGCTATATTCTGTCTGCCTCCCTCTCCCTTTTCTCCCTTTTTTCCACCCCGCTGCTTTCACCATTAACCCTCTCCTCCGTCTTTCTACTTTCCCCATGTTCCCTCCTTCTCTCTCCTTCTCCCTCTCCTCTCCTCCCCTTGCCCTTCTTTTTCCCCTTTCTTTCTTTTTTTTTTTTTCTCTGCTAAAGACCGATCTAGTCTCATTACACTGATGGCCCTGATGATTCACTTGAATGGTGCACTCTCTCTCCGGTGCCTCTCCAAGTGTTCCTCTGCAGCCTCCGCATGCAGCGGCACTCAGCAGTCGCAGCAGTCTCTCTTGCTCTTTCCCCCCGGCCACAATGACAGCGTGGCACCTGCTACTCAGCCGCGTGACCTCTTGATATTATCATATAGGTCATGGAGACATTTGCACATTGAAGTCTTCCTTATTTAACAAGTACTCTCCCACGTGTAAATGTTGTGGATGTAAGAAGAAGATAGAACAAACAGCTGGTGGGAGGAAGGGGTGGGGGGTGGGGGGGCAGCTGATGTGTGAAAGAGTGTGTGCAGCTAGACAAAGCGTGTATATATAGCCTGCTTGTGTCTCTCACACCAGAGTTCAGGTGTGAGGCTTCCCTTTGATCTTGGGACTAGCCAATGACTGCGAGCGCCGCACGCGGCCTTAACCACAACCACCTTCCATTATTCATCCCTAATGGTGCATTTTTCACACATTGGGAATTACCTGCAGTGCTGCTGAATCTAGTTTGCCTTCAGTCTGCACTTTGCTGAGAGGAAAATGGTGCAAGCTAAGGCTTTGTCCCATTTCTTCCTTGAGCTTTCACTCTTGAGGTTTCCCTACCTGGCTGCACAGTCATGTGGATGTAATGTCACTCCATGAATATTTGTAGCTGTGGCTTGACCGTAAACTCGCCGAGATTGGTTTCATCACCGCATAGTTTCACAGCTCAGACCACAATATCCTGATCTCAAGCTACACTGTATCGCCAAAGGTATTCCGATGAAATATACGAACCTAATCCATAGGGTTTAATATGATGTCGGAAAGGAGTGTGTTTATGGGAATTTTTGACCATTCTTTTAGAAGCGCATTTGTGAGGTCAGACACTGATGTTGGACGAGAAGGCCTGGTTCCTGATTTCCAGTCAAATTCTTCCACACCAAACTCACTCATGCATGACTTTAGGGACCTTCCTTTGTACACAGGAAGGGGCCATCCCCAAACTGTTCCCAAAAAGTTGGGAACATAAAATTGTCCAAAATGTCTTGGTATCCTAAAGCATTAAGAGTCCCTTTCATACCAACATCACCTTTAACATCACATTAATCAAACTTGATACATTTCCCATGAAACTGCAAAAAGGTTCACACAAACACAACAGATCTCCCAGTTTCTGTAAACTTGTGTAATACAAACCGGTTCAATTAACATGGAGAATATTTGTAGGATTATAATTGGTTTTAACGGCCCAAACAAAGAAATAAATAAAAATAAAACATGCTTCTTTACCACAACAAATGTAACAGAATTCAGAGGGGAGCAAATGTTTTCATAAAGTGATCAGGAAAACATTAGCACCATTATTTTTTTTGTAAATAACTCAACGTAATTACTTTCTGGCCGTTTTTTCTTTTCCTCTGCAGATGTAACTCCACACAGATGTACATTTTCCAACACTCTCAGCAACCGAACTGCTCCTCTGTGGAGAGTTTGATTTCAATCCAAACTATTAAAGAATTAAGGAGTAAAACAACAGCCAAGTCTGCTGTACTGACAAGAACACAGCTTTCTCTTTTAGAAGGGGCTGTGGCCGACGATCATACATCCATCATTTTTTTACACTTTGCTGTACTATTGTGTTTTGCAGTGGTGCAGCTAAAACCTCATGACTCACCTAAGTAACCGAACCAACCTTTTCACAGGGAAGGTCTGGGTTATTTCAGCAAGATCTTTACAGAGTCAGAATTTACACACTTCACAAGACCAAAAGACTTGACTAAGTGCTAAACTGGCTTATCTGAAGTCCAGACCTGTCACCCTCTGAGAACATTTGGAGCATTACAAAACAAAACACACAACAAGAATCCTGCAAGAGAAGTCCTGAGACGTTAAGAAGCTGAGTTCAGGTACCGTATCAAACAAGAATGGCAGAGGTTTGTTATTTTGCTTTTGAAACACCAACATTGGGCCTCCTCGGTTCCCAAACGTTTGCAGAGTGTGGTGAAAAGAAGAGTTGATGCAACACAGTGGTAAGCGTTGCACCTGTCCCAGTGTTTTAAAACTGTGCTTCTGGCATTTAAAATTAGCATATATATATATATATATATATATGTATATATAAAAAAACGCGAGTAAATATAATTTCTTCGGTTATACTAATAAATAAAGGGTTTCGCTGATTCACAAATGACATTTTAATTTTTTTTCATTTTAGGAAACAGAGTTGTGTGTGCGATCAGTGTTTTCCTAGTGAGCCTCAGTAAGTGAACTACCCAGAGAGTCAACTATTTATCAAGGCCACGTTCCCTCTAGCACACCAGATCTGATGACAAACTGAGGAAAACCATACAATGGACTGCAACCCCCCCCCCAGCGAGCTTTGTTTGGACATGACAGCCAGAGCAGTATTTCCTCTCCTATACTTCAATCAGGTCTTTTCACAGCGTGATATGAAGAGTGCATTGGCACGGCATAAAAACATATATTTCTCACTGTATCTTGTTCGGAAAGGGCAAGTTTTTCTATCCTAATGAATTCAAGATTCTTATTGCTTTATCCCACAGTTATACAAGAGAATGAGGAAACTATGCTGCTGGCTGAAAGTTGGGTAGGTGAACAAAGGTTGAGAGAACAGATTGTCCCATAAGAAATAAAGCAGCCATCTGAATGGTAGCTCTGCAGAAAAATGTCCACGCGGCGAAGCTTTAAATAAGACACAATTTCACGTGCTACACTCTCACAGTGACAGCCTGTGCACACTGCTTATTAAGAGCCCAATTTCATAGTGTGCTTTAATTCTTCAAATGATGGCTTTATTACATAATCAACCACTCCCTCGTTTCTGCTGTGGCAACATCACTCGCACTTCTTTCTCATTATAGGTTACAAAATATGAAACGTGGCACGTGAGGAGGCCGGCTCCACGCTGCTGTTTAAAGAACAGCAGCGTGTAAATAAGGGACAACATGTGAGCTGGGTTTAGGTGAGCCACGCTAATCATAAAAATGCAATCAAGCCTACATTGATTAATTTAATTATCTGCAGCTGTTTTCTACAAAAATAACAGCTCTGTGAAAATGGGACTTTGAGAAATCAATGTACGCACCGTTAAGCCTTCACTCGCTGCATAATTTAGCAGTTTTTTTTTTTTTTTGCTTTATATGCCACTACTATCTGACTAAACATTGTCTGTGCTGTTGACAACTTAAATGTTTATACTCCAAACCAAGGTGACTTTAAAAGAGACTTGCAAGGAGATAACACACGGAGATATGTTCGATAGTGGGAGAGGCCAACAACAGCCAGGCTTGGAGAGCCAAGACTGTGGATTTTCATTCCAAAGCCTCGCTTCAGCGGGTGACAGTGCTGATGAGTTCTTCCCTTCTACCTGACAGACTGCTAATTAGTGGATGTCTGGATGGAAAGCAGGCAGTCAGCTATCCCTGTTCTACACTATACTCCTTTTACAGTTATACTGGAAAACCAACAGACACATCAGTCTGTCTGTAGCTTCACAGAAATCGACTGACAGTTAGCTTAAGGAGAAAGCAACTTTAACAGTTTGTTTAGCGTGAATCTCTCAGAGCTCTCTGCGTGATCTCTGACTTTTTTTCTGTTTCTTTGCCAGCTGTGAGCAGATTCTTTTGTGTCCCCCTCTGCAGCGCGCTGAAAAGAAAAATCAACCAAATTTAATTTATGCAAACAGATAACTGTCGTGATACATAATTTATTCTTTCAGTGCGAAAGCAGTGCTTTGTTAGAACAGAATTGGGACAAAACACATGGCACATATGCATTTACACAAAAATCTGATTATCTGTTGGTAAATAGTTTTACCCTCAGTGTGATTTATTGTTGTGCAAAAATGTTCAGTGCCTAAGACATGTCGGTTTCATTCTCTAGAATGTCCTTTGACAAATGTTTGTAAAGGTGGACAGGAAGACGAGGTGCTTGCTTTATGCACCTGTGTTAACAGGACTGAGATTAAACACCTGAATTAAAAGGTTAAAAGGTGAGGCCCATTCCGTGAGAGAGAACTAAAAAATCTCTAGATAATAAGTCAAAGTTTCTATATCTTTAAAATCTCTATGAAGACAAAACTCAATAAACTGGAAAAGAACAAGTACAAGTGGATGGACAGGGCCCGGCCGTAGTCACTCTCACACAGATACCATTGTTTCCAAATAACTGCTAATTTATAAATGTGGACAGATTGCTAACAAGTTGCAATCAGGCAGTCAGTCTGCACCCGTGGCCACCACTCATTTGCAATGCGTCGCTTGTGATAGGACCCCAGACTCAACTGGTTGCCAACTCGTTTTCTGGTTACATTCCCATGTAAAAGCAGGGTTTCTGAAGACCTATATCATTTGTAACTGCAGCCTTGCAGCAACTATTTTTGAGTTTCTTTCATGCACAACTTCAATTTAATGTGAATTTCTGCATTTATAATCACTATATTATTACCAACAAAATGTTTATATAATTGCCAACTTGGTTATATTATATATTAGAAGTTACACCCCTGTTTGAAGATGGAAACTGAGTGCAAGTCATTGCAGACCTGGTCCCCATCTTCTAACATTTTAAAGGTAATAAAGGCATTCTTTTTAATGGCCAGCAGGGGGCAGCTTCTCTGGTTCCAAACAAAAATCCTGCTATTTTGAAGTCCATGGAAAACCAGTGGCTCTTGGTCATTTATTGGATCATGTATGGCACCAGTTAGTAGTTTCAGGAATTACTGTATACAACATTAAACTTGTTTATTGACTTACTGACATTACTACTAGTCAGAACTAAGGATTTTTTAAGGTATGCTTAATTCAGTATTAATTGCCCCCAGTGTCACAAGACCCACCCTTTACTGGTCCTCACTGGGTTCAAAACACCAACATGTCCAAAACTCTCTCATTCTGATTCTCAATAAGCAGTGGGTGATGTGATGGCCGCCACCTCCGTCTTTTACATACAGCCTATGGTATTACACGACTGCATGAGGATAGTGAACAATATTGGCTGATGATGAGAGATGCAGCACAGGGGAAAGTAATAACATAATTAATATCTCTGTCCTATTTAGGCACACCAGTATACCACGAGAGATATGTATACCACCGCAGAGCCCTGGAGCACCCGAGTGGCATGCAGCTGTCATTAAAGTTAGCAGCGGTGGCTGTGTGTGACACTTTAAAGAGCCCACTGTGAGAAGGGTTGTGTAGGCCAATATTCTGACATGACAGAGCCGGGGAGGCACAGGTGTGACTAATAACATTAATAGCCATTCAGGCGTGCCAGTTCCAGTGCGCTGATATTGTGCGTGCTGACTCGCTGCCAGTAACTTACTGGGACACTTCAGTGGAACAGAGCCATCATTAATGTGATTAGTTCCACCTGTGTTTCTGCTGCTCTGACAAGTCGGGATATTTGCTGTGACAAAAAGAGCCTGTTTGCAAACGTCCTCCTGTTTTTCTTGTTTCTGCTGAAAAGTGGCCAAACCTGAATAAGAAGGAAATAGGAAAAAAAACAAAACAACAACCCACAAACAGCAAATCTGTATCAGGGAAGGTAAAAACACAATTTTGATGTCAGTCCCTCAGAATCAGAGTTTTTGCTTCTGTTGGGGCTCACTGTTTTACACTGACATGTAGCTATTACACAGGTACAATCCCATCACAGGAGACCCACAGATACCAATTACTCCAACAACAGCATCCTCGATAGACACAGCTACCGTGCAGCAGAGTAGTATGCAGCGTTTTGAGTGTGCGGCCAGTCTCGGATGCTTCTTGAAGTGAAACCTGTCACTCTGGAAACACTTCATTAGAAAATACCACAGAATATCGCTTGTCCTTAGTCTCAAACTGTACCTTTGAGTGTCTAATTGGGTGTTTTCCCTTCAGAGTTTATCACAGTCTTTAACAGAATCTCAGATTTCTTGCTGTGTCAAGCCAGCTTTGGCACATTGTTCGCTTTATTTCTCATCTTAAAACATATCAGAATAAGCCCATTCATCCCATCGCCTTTGCCTCTAATCCCGGTAATTCTTGTAACTACAATCCCAGTCATCTACCTATACACACATGGGTTTCTTATTGCTTTTGGGAGGCTCTAACGGCGGGCTGATGCTTGTTGTGGATATTTACTACAGCATCTGCTGTGTATTGTTGTTCTTCAACTCAACCTTGTAAAACTGCTCAGGTATATTTATACAGTGTCTCTTCCACAGTAAGCCGTGCCACCGCTGTCCCAGAACATAAAACATTAAAGTGTTTTTCTCACCTCTCAGAATGGCAATGCACTTTGTTTTTCTTCATATCCCTTTTCCACTCATAAATATATCTTATTTCAAGGCCCATTATCTATTGTCAGACAGATATAAACCCTTTTATTATCTAATTCTTTATCTTAACCTTTAGCTTGTTGTCGTAGCCTGTCTTGTTCCTGTAAATAAAGGAAAGCTCTCTGAAAAAAAAAATCAGAAAAGTAAAAAAACAAAGAACAGACACACACAAAGATGCGCCTGGCTCACTCTACTTCTAATTTTCTTTCCCTCCCCTCAATCTGCATCTGATACGACAATAATGCAAGACTCTAAATTTTAATTAGTTTGTTTGCTTGTTTTTCTTCTCACCTGAGTCTCCATAATCTCCACTCTGTGCCTGTGAACTGACGGCCCTGCTCTGGAGCTGGCTTTCATCCCGCCTAATTGCTTCTGATGGCCTCTGTGGAGAATTTCAGGAGGGAGATGCTCCAGAGCTCGGCAAGCGCGCACGACGAGGGGTTAAAACACACCGCGTGGGATTAATGGAGGGTTATCGCAGCAGATGAGAGGAGAGGGGAGGCAGTAGGGCCTCATAACCCAACTGCTCCTCTATCCTCTCCTGTCTGTTGCCAAGACCTGGGGCAGTAGCCAAGAGGAGACAGTGGCGTTTGTAGGGGTGGGGGAGGAACACGGTGGAACATTACGATGCTCGTCGACATGTGGGTTGCACTTTTGCTCGCTCGTCTTCGCCTGTGGTGGTTTCTCTAATTTGTTTGTGTCTGGTAGATGTGCGAATATCTGAGCGTTCGGGGAAGCATCTGTGCATGCTGCTCGGGCACAAGCGGATGGCATCAAGGCCACCGTTTCCTATTTTCCATGTGGTTTCATCTCGTCCGTCGGGGGATGGTCTTCCACTTGAATACACTTGGCCTGGTGCCTGTGGCAACACTCGTGACCTCTTTGATTCTCTCCCTTTTGCCCACCACACCTGAGATCTCCAAGGCAGACGGCGCCTGTAACACCAACTGAGAAACTTGCAGATGCACAAAAAGCCTTGGGTTTATCTACCATCCGCACGGCTGCACATCTACACGAGTAACAGCGAACGATTCTTATCCCGGGCCGGTGTCTCGCAGTGTTTTCTGTCCTTTATTGAATATTTGAACAAGCAGAACATCTGAGAGAGTGTCCCGTCACCGCGCTCTGTATTCCCTCTCCTCTTCCTCAGAGGGCTCTGATCACATTTGTGACATAACTCCTCTATCTCCAAACCAAATATCACTGTCTCCACATCTGAAACATCCAGGCTTTGTTCTGCTGAAGGTTATGTAGGTGTATGTGATTTTTTTTTTTTTTTAAATGTCAAAATTCTGTTTGTTTTTCTTTTACGTCCTCTCTGTGCTTTCTGCTCAGATATTCATGTCAGGGTAAAGCTGCGGGTGGCTTGCATAGCAAATATCAGTCTGCCTGCCTGTCAGTCATTTTGCCCATCTGTGCATCTGTATGACCGTCCAGCATCCCTGTCAGCTTTGCCACAACCCCCACCCCACCCTCCCGCTATTCTTCTCGTATACTGAGTCTGGAGCAATCAGCCCGCTCCTCGGGCTTATGCCGTTTATCTCCCTCCGTGCCTGAATTTGTCTCATGGCTCCTCCTGTGTGTGCTTACATGTTTTTTTTCTTTGTGCCTGTCCATTCACCTGTTGGCTTAGTATATGTGTGTGCCCGCTTGTTTGCGTGTCAATCTGTGTGTTTGTCTGAGGCTTCAGAGCTTCTGAGAGCTCACCTGTCAGTCAGACATCTCTCAGCAGGGTATTAGCTATGTGTAAAGACAAGGTCATGGTGACTCAGGCACGCAGAAGCAGGTAGAGCAACCACCAAGCCTTCAAGGCACCAGCGCAGTGCGCTTCATTCTTTTTTCTGATAGAAGAAGACATAAAGGGCAAGCAACACAAGCAGCAGTAGAAGGATCTGATGGAAAAATGTGAAAATAAAAAAGTCATTTGCAAGAGAAAACCAGCTCAAATGTTAAAATATTACCCACAATGTCGGGTGTAAGAATCCATCATTTTGCCTACATAATAAAGCGTTGCTGCCAACTGAAATGACTCATTATAAAGCTCTAACACTGGATGTTAAATTTATACATATTATTTGTAAAGTAATAGAAAATTCTGTTTTTTAAGCCTTTGCACATATGCTGCTGTACAAGATACGTGTACATTGGAAAAAAAATGATGTAGACTGAGTAATAATTCAGAAGACTGTTAAACAGGTACATTTATGCGTGCTCAAGGAAATCCTTACCTGTGCGCAACAAAAGCAGATTCCTGGGTAGTTTATGCTTCCTCAGATTTGATACTGAAAATGTTAATGTTGAAAGCTGGTAAACTACCTTACCTTTATATATTCATTTAAAATTCTTATTCTTGAAAAATGAAAGATGCTCTTGAGCAATCGGAGTGAGCAGCCAGCTGCAGGATTGTTAGTGTAAATGCCGCTGAGTTTACTGACAGAAAAGGAGCAGCGCAAACAACAGAGTTACAATATTAACAACATTTAATGTTTGAGTACATTGTTCCCAATCAGCTCCTGTAGGGACAGCTTTTTATAAGCCTTTTGGTAAATAGTGACAAGGGGCAGACAGACCGAAAGACAAAATTTCAAAATTAGACAAAAGTCATTCACAAGGACTTCTGAACAGAAACACAAGAAAAAGAAAACAACATAAGAAATTTCTGGAAAGTGTGACTACAGAGAGTAAAAAAGACAGTCTGTCAAGAGAGAAGTGAAAGCAGGCAAATGCTATAAAGCAAGGCGAGTGATTAGCTAAGTAGTCAAAAGTGTGACAGACATCTGTCAGAAAACTGAACAAAGGGCAGAAACAGACACATGGGAACAAGCTAAGGTGAGTACTTTCAAAATAAACAAGAAATGACATAAAAAATCAATAATAAACATCTTAAAACATAAGAAGATTCTTCATTTACTCAAAGAAATATATTCACTTTAGACTGATTTAACAGCATATATTTTTTTAATTACTGAAACTGAATACAATTATATTTAGTTTGTAACATCCCAGTAAACGTGGTTGAAACAGCAACATTATCTTCCTGAACCACGACTATGAAAACTGGTCGTGGTTCAGTATGATCCCAAATACTGCACCAAAGACAGACATAGAAACTGTTTCACTGTTTTATCCCCAGTCAGGCCATCTCAGCAGACAAACACTTGTCATCCAATGCACAGTAGTACCGATACTACTATCCGGTCTTTAAGTGATGACATATGAACCATGCTTCTGGGTCCAAACTAGTCTGCGTATATTAAGGCTGTTGTGGTTTTAGCACGTTTTTATGTCTTGCTCTATTTAATCTGAAAAAGCCCCTAAAAAAAGTCGGTGATCATCGTCTGCCTCTCTTAGTTTTTATTATCACTATGCATTGGCAGCACGTTTTAGCTACAGAGCTATGCTAACATAGAGAAAAGACCTTCAGCCAAGAGTTATTTACCATTAAACTGTTCGCTGGGATGCTATAAGTTATTCCTCCAACACTGTTAATTAACAGGCTTTAAAGGTTGACAGTGATTTGTGTAAACTGTATCTGAGCACAGATATCAGTCTCCATGCTATGCTATGCTAAGCTAAATGGGTGCTGGTTTTGTGTATTTGCTCATAAACTTTAAAAGAACAAAGCAAAGCATGGTTTAAATATAGTCGCCTCTGGACCACTTTCAGCATTTCTGCTAGTTTTTCCCTGGCAAGCTAACTCTCCTTATGTTAAAAAAGTGACCCTTGGAATCGTTTTAATGGGAAGAGGATGGAGAGCCAAAAATGGCAAGCAGTGTAGCTGATAAGCGATGATTATGTTGTTTTGGCTAAAAAGCTGCATTGTGTTCAATGCCCTGTGTGCTGGCACTGCATGTCACAATGGCATGGCAGCATACACCACTGTACAGGTGGCTGCTGTCTGAATATCATTACAGGGGGGTTACAGTACCCAACTATGAGTCCAGCCCTGGGGATTAATTCATGATGTACAACAGAGAAAAAAAGCTCCTCATCTGATGTCTAGCTAAGAGTGCTGGAAGCATTCTAGATGTGCACAAGGGGAAAAGTTGAAGGGGAATCAGCCAAATATAAATCGGTTAGGTTCACACTTATGTGTTGACTTCAATACATTTTGATTGCGCCTCATATTTATTTTACAACGTGGGAGCGGTGTTCATCACCGGATCCACTGCTTGGCAGGGAAGGCAATATGCATATTTCACAATATGTCAAACCACTAATTCGAGCAATGGTCAAGGAAACGCTAGCTGCATAGAAATATGAATCAATGCTAACAGAAACATCACACGTACACTTTGCACTAAAGCAAGGCACATTTTAGTCTATAATCAGACAAAACCCCTCCAAATGCAGAAATACTGTAACAGATGGTGGGTGTGCTGAGTACACACACACACACACACCAATTTGGCTACCTAAGCAGATGTGTACTCAAACACTAACACACAGACACAAGGAAAACACATGAGTTTGAAGAAGAACCGGCATCAGAAATGGCTTCAAAACATGGGCATAGGCACAGAGAATCTGTCAACCAAACAGATGCGCACAAACACGCAATCATTGCAAGAGGGGAGCGAGTCACCCCCGTTGAGCACACAGCGTCGGAGGGAACTGAGGGTCCTGTGTGTACAGAACTTGGATGTCTACCACATGAAGCACAGAGCAGTGGGGAAGAGAGCGGGAGAGAGAGAGCGATAGATAGATGGACGGAGGTGGAGAGCGAGGGAAAGAGAGGGGGAGCAGATGGGTCAGCCATCTGGTGAATGGAGGAAAAGCGAAGGAGATGAAAAGAAGGGGAAGGGTGCATCGGAGAGAAAAAGAGAGAGAGACTTGGAGAGATGTGTGCTGGGGTGGGGAGTTCATAAGAAATATCTATGTGTGTGTGTGTGTGTGTGAATTGAGTAGGAGTGAGTGTGTTGCGTTTGTGCGGGTTTTTTTTAATGTGTGTAGCAGGGCTGGTCAGCCGAGACTCAGGTGCCAGAGTCAGAGCTCAGAGTTACTCTGGTAGGGCGCGGGGAACACTGATGTCACACACAGTATATTAGGGCCTAAAGACACACATGATTTCTTATTATTAACAATATGCACATGAGCTAGTATCTGCTTATATTACTTCTTAACATAGCCATGCAGCACTCTTAACCATTAATTCTATTTGCAGCCGATATGGAGTCAAAATCTGTTATATCATAATTTCCTAACAGATAGCTCTATTGAGCAAAAAGCCATCAGAACACACCAGTGAGTTATATTGCAGTAGCTGGTGACATGTTCATTACAAGCATGACCAATGCAACAGTTGCTTATTATTACTCAGTCCTCCATACGCCAGGCAGCAAACAGAAATACTCTTTTAGTGCACGAAACGTATAAATTCGAAGCAGAAAATAGCTCTTAACCAAAGCACTGTTTAATTCTATTTACCTGGCACGGTCGCTGAAGACAAAACCACACATTATAGTATACCACCCACATTACAGCATCATGTACTGTGAATAAGTATGTTATTTCTTCTTGAAAACTTAAAGAGGCTTGCATTATTAATTCAGCTCTTGGCTGTGGTTCGGTAAGGTTAATGTGGCTTTGTGCTCAAGAGACTGTAACTCTGTTGTTCCCAAAAGCAATCTGAGCAACGACAAGTATTTCAGCTTTTCTATAGACGTTTTATTTATAACAAAGCTTAATTCATTGCTCATTCTTTTCAGACCTTATACCTGCGTCTCACTTGAGCAGCAGTGTACGAGGGAAATGCTTGCGATAGCGTCACACAGCCAAGTGGAACTGATGAGAAAACTCATGCAAGGTGAGTTTATTAATTTAGCAAATTTACAGAGTTTTTGCTCAGGCATTAATAAGTCGCTCCTCTCCAAATTCTTCTGAACCAAAAATGCTGATTGACACGTAAACGCTGAAACCATATAGCTTTCTTACTTTATGTTATGCCAGAATGATGTATTGAATTAATCACTTTCATTAAATTATTTATTTTTCCACATTGAGGAATATACATAAATCACACTCTCAGTGAAATATGAACTATGAACTGAGATCAGGGTAATCCTTGGCTGTTTGAGAGAGAGAGAGATTCATTCATCTCTCTGTATATTTTTTATTGAAATGGATAATTGCTTATCCAATTCAGCATTGCATTGAGAATGGAGTGAATGCCAGCCTACAATCGGTAAAAGGCAAGCACTGGACAGGTTACCAGTGAACTGATTTCAGTCATCATTTATTTATTTCTTAAGTGGCAACACAATACCCAAACCTTGAAAAACTCCTCAAGGTTTAAAAGAAACTAACCACTGACTATATATGAAAATAGAAATAACCACCATAATGTCACCCATTGATAATTTAGCTAGGTTTAAAATCCTCGGGCTGAACATTTCGGCCATCACTTTCTTGGTGTTTTCAATAGGGATTTGTTCACCGAGGCAAAGATCTGACTGAGAAACACTCCACTCTTGCAAAGTACCAACTTTATTGTCTCTATTTCTCAGAGTGGGATTATATTTTACAAAATGAACACCATGCTATGTTAAATAAGACTTGTAACTGAGAATGAAAAGTCATCAGCACAATTTTTACTTAGTTCATAAATCACAACCACCTTGCAACCGCAGGAGTTGCCCCCCCTACTGGCCACTAGAAAGAATGCAGGTTTAGGGTACTTTATCGCTTTTCATTCCCAAAAAGCTATGTCCATCTTTTATAAATAGTCTGTGGAATTAACTGTGCTGGAAAACTCTAAGAGACTCACAATGAAAAGACCAAATACATTTACTGCCCATGATAACATTTAGTACCCTAGCAATATCAAGACATATTCCTTCATAATAAGCGAACCGCTGACTGTCAATGAATATAGCAAAAGCCCTGACTTTTCAGATCCAATGAATGGCCAAACATTGTTGTGTAATAGCATACCAGAAACCTTACTCATCCTGCAACTGAAATAAAACTTATTATTTTGTTATTATTATAATGAATTTTTTTCTAAGCAGTGCCCACCAGCTATGCTTTATTTTATTGTAAAGTTTTTTCTTCTTCCTTCCATCCTTGCAAGTGCTGCTATTTAGTTATTGTAGCACAGCTGGTCCTGTTTTCTCAATTTGTAAAAGCTTAATAGCCTTGCTGTGGCAGTTTATCAGACTTGCAAATTCAACCCAGGGGAAAGATATTCTGAATTGTTCTGAAGGCTGATAACAAATCAAGATGATTTTTTTTAAAGCAACCAAACCTAGTTTATATTTGTTATGTATAAATGTATGACCCCCTGAGCTACTGATATATGCATAGATGACAGAAATACGCGTTTGCAATAAAAGAAAACATAACACTCATAAATAGTTCATATAGTCTGAATGGCATTTGGGCTCACTGTTTGGTTTGGCTTAAATGTCCTCCATTTGTCTGAGGTGGCCTTTCAAAACCCAGTGCATTTATTTTCCCCAGATAAAATTCTAATCAAATTTAGTGGTGTAATCTGTTTTAGTGTAACCTGTTTTATTGTGAAAGGTTTTAATGGAAGTGAACAAGCAACTTACACAAAAAAAAAGAAGAATAAAATGTTTGTGGGGATTTTGATAATAAACTACAATTTGAGTTGCTCTACAACAAAGTTGTTCGCATATGCCTCAAAACACGATTCAATGCACCTTGCTAACCATACTAGCTAGCTGTTGCTAGCTCCACAACTCTATTCCCTCTTTCCCAAATATGGTAAAATGAACAAAAAACAATACAAAATATAAAAAAACTTGGGCTTTAAAATGGTATTACACAAGCCACTGCATCTCAGTGACTATGTCCCAGTTTTATACGCAAATAGCATAGGCTACGTAAGCCATGCTAGCATGCTATCGCACTACTGGGTAGTTTAGTGTAGTAGTATGTAACAGCAGCTGTATAGAGAGCTTTTTAACTATGTCCTTTCACTTTAACTGTTTGATACTGTTTTGTAGATGAATACTCAATGAATGGCAGTATATAGAGATAAATGGTTACATTATTTACTTGTGCAACAAATAAACAAAAAAAACTTGTTTAAATTTTGCAAATATAGTATTCAATATGAGGTACACTAGAATTTTAATGAAAAAAAAATTTGTATTTGATTTTGCTCATAAAATGTTCAGACTTTTAGCTTAATTAAAGAGGATGCATGAAAGTATAGCATGAAATGTTCAGGAATTACAGATACAGATTTCTATACAAACCCCAATTTTCAAAGGCTCAAAAGTTGTTGGACCATTTACTGTTAAAGAGGTTTACAGCCAGATGAGGCCTGTTCCCTCATTATTCCATGACAATTTAAGCAGATAAAAGATCTGGAGTTAATTCCATTTGTTGAACTTGCATTTGGAAGCTCTTCACTTAAACTCTTAATGAGTTCCAAACAGATGTCAATGTACATGAAAGAGGCCATCGTTAGGCTGAAAAATTCAAATGAACTGAATGAAACATAATTCAGAATGACAGCACAAAATATAAGAGTGACCATATCAACAATCTTTTTAAGAAGAAATGCACTGGCCAGTGCAGCAACACTAAAAGGCCAGAAAACCTTGGTAAAAGAAAAAAAGTATGGAGAAAAGAAACAGCACCTGATCCAAAGCATACCACATTTTCTGTCAAAGATGTTGAGGCAGTGGGCATTGCTTCCAGTGGAATTGGGTCACTAGTGTTTATTCATGATCTGACTGCTGATAGAAGTAGTAGGAAGAATTCTTAAGTGTACAGGGCAATGATCTCTACCTAAAACCAGCCAAAATGCTTCAAAACTGATCAGACAGAACTTCACAGTACAAATGGATAACGACCCAAAGCATATTGCAAAAACAACCCAAAGTCAAAGCAAACAACTAGACACTGAAGGTGGCTGCATGCCGGGAGCAATTACTTTGAGCTTCTTAAAATTTTGAACTGTGCATGAAAATCGTGGATGAAATTGTAAACTTTTAATTGAAGACCAAAATCCCATCTTGACAAACACAGGCCACAGTAATGGATGCAGACATTGCTTTTTATTCGAATGCGACATTAACATCTTACTTTCTATTTAAACATAGTAAAAGGAAGCTGGTGTTTGGCCCGTAGTCTACTTACACACATAGCTATAGATTGGCACATACACTATGTATCTATGAATGGACTGCCAAAAATATTCACTCATATATTGTCACATACATTTGAACTTGAGTGACATCCCATTCTTAATCCATAAATTTTAGTATGATGTTGGCCCGCCTTTTGCATTTATAACAGCTTCAGCTCATCCAAGAAAGCTTTCCCCAAGGTTAGGGAGTTTCTAAATGTGAGATTCTCTCTGCACACTTTTCTTGAGCTAATCTGAAGGCCAAGTTTGGAGATCTGTAGCGATCAACTCTGCAGAAAGTTGGCAATCTCTGTGCACTGTGCACCTCAGTATCCACTGACTCTGCTCTGCAGTGGTGGCACATACCTTTTCAGTAAAGTATGTGAAAATACCCTGTATGTAAATCGAGCCAACAAAATACCCACAGAAACACTTTAAAGCTATTTATTGTATCATTGGACTAACAACTGACTGTTAGTGGTATTGCAAATATCGTAGCGAAAATTAATTACTGAAGAAATGTTATGGCTGAACTTGTTGCACAGGTGACATCCTATCACAGTACCACACTGGAATTCACTGAGCGATCTGAGAGCGACTCATTCTTTCACAAACGTTTGTAGAAACTATGTCGTTGATTTTATTCACCTGTGACCATGGAAATAATTGGAACACTTCAATTCAGTAATATGAATGGCTGATTCTTTCTGTTGAGACTTGTATATACTGTCGTGTCATCACTTTCTCCAGTGCAAAATTGAAATCGAGTAGAAGTAAATGGTAAAAGTTAAATATATAAATAAATAAATAAATGAATAAATCATGGAGTTGCCTTGCACCAGCTTCAGCCTCTTGCACCCTGTTTTTTAGCCTTTGCTGTTGCATTTTTAAAAAAAAATCCATGGTAGTTTCCATCACATTCCACAGAAAACTGAATAGCTTGTGATGACTGACTCGCAATTTTCCCTGTTGAGTACAAAGTAAGCAGCAAAGAGTGTGACTTGTTAAGCTGCACTTGACCCATGATGAGCCTTCCCACCTTTCTTCACAGCCACTGGATGAAAGCCAGACTTTGTAAAAGTGTCTGTACTGCAGTGTTGACTTTCGGATACTAGAGCCAATCAAAATGCAGAGCATTATCTCGCTATGTGAAACAGGTGGACCAGGCATAAAAGATGCTGTGCTGTGCCTTATAGACATGGCCAACACTACAACAGATGTTTGGAGTTAAAACACATACACGTGGGCTAGCTGTGGCTGTTAAGGTGACTGCTATCAAATGGCTGCTTCTTGAAAATCTCTGCTGCTGCTTGTTTGATAAGTGAAATCAAAATGCAAATGTAGGGATTGTGTCTATTTGCTTACACAAAGGTATTTTACTCAAATCTCTGCAAAAGCTCTAAAACTGAACTCGACATATTGCTTCGGTGTTGCCCGTCCAACGTGAAAATTACCTTTTTTTTTTAACACCCCATGTAAATTACATGATTGGTTGCAGATCCAAATGGCCCCATTTATTCTCACCTATCCCACGAGTTCCCATGAAGTAACCAAAAGTTCTGAGTTAAAAGGCTTTTTGTAAAAATTTCAAATGACTTTATACTTATTTTTTATGCTATTTTTCTCTCTTACTTTGCCATCCATTTATCCTTGTCCTCTGTTTGGTCAGACAAAAGGTGTTGATGTGCACAAGGTGGCTATTGAGAAAAGCCCATAAAAAATCTGATCTGACTTAGATCCATTACCATTAAATGGTAAGGCAGGGGCATGGACATCAGTCATTCGTTAAATTTAGACAGAAAACTGTAAAAATATTACATTGTTGAAGATGGATGTAGTGAGCCTGACTGTCTCTCCGTGACTTTAAGAAGTGAATGTGTCTGGGCTCAGCTCCAGACAGACCGGGCCCAGCTTAACCTCTGCATATAAACACCTGCCAAACTATTCAGGTTCACCCTTGTAGTACTTCTGTCTAAAGTGGGTGTTACCAGGAGACAAACACACACACAGGCTAGGAAAGCAAAAACAATACCAACCACGGCGTTGTGGCTTTTAATGGGACATAGTGCTGTGCAAAAGTCTTGAGCTACCCCTCATTATTTTTATATTTTGACAGGAAAATTGGGAAATAGGTGCTTCATGTGTACTGAAACCTGCAAACATACATGGGGATACAGTGTATGAGGCAAACACAGCATTTACAATTCTAGCAAGCTTCAAAGTCAGCATTTAGCACGACTACCTTTATTCTTCAACACAGCCTGACCTCCCTGAGAAAGCTTTCTTGTAAGTTCTTGACAGAGACTTCAGGAGTAGTTCTCCAGGCTTGCTGAAGGACATTCAAAGCTCTTCTTTGGATGTTGGCTGCCTCTTGGTCTCTTCTGCTTGTTGAGGTCCAGGCTCTGGGGAGGCAAGTCCATGACTGATAGTGTTTTTCTATCTGGGTATGCTCTTACTGCTGTGGTAGTATGTTTTGGATCATATGAAGCTGCTGCCGATCGGATGGTATTGCATCGCAGACCATACTTGTCTGCATTCACAGTTCCATCATATCTGCCAAGATATGCGACACCACTGGCTGAAATGCAGTCCTAAACCACGACAGAGGGCCCACCATGTCTTTTAAAGATGGCTGTAAACACTCACTGTTGTAGCTCTCTCCTGATGGCTTCCATAAATGTTGCCAACAATTTGAACCAGAAATGTCAAATTTAGATTTATCACTCTGGAAGACGTATCGACAATGGCTTTCACCTCAGTTCTTGTGTAATTCGCCATACCTCAGCCTTTTCTTGCCATTTCTCTTCCTTAATAATGACTTCTTGACAGCAGCCTTTCCACTGAGACTATTTCTGATGAGATTTTGGTGAACAGTAGATGGATCAACTGAAAGGCCAGATGCATCTCTCAGATCCTGCTACTGTAGATAGTTTTTTATGCCTGCCATACTTTTTGTCCTCCATTTGTCTAGCTTCCTTAAAATTTTTAAGGACACACTACGCACCATGCTGAGATATACCAAATTTCCAGCTTGTTTTTCTTTAAGAATCAAAGAGCAATTAGCTTGCTTGTGCAAAAATACTATTTTATTTCTGTCCGGCTGTGTTATCTTTGGCATTTTTCATAGATTCTACAACGAATTATATGTTTTTGCGACAGGCTGCTAGTAACAAAGTGCTTGAAAATACAATTTAAAACTGGTTCTCTGCTAAGTTGTCTGTTATGTGCAGGCACAAAACTGGTTCATCCCTTGAGTTTGGTGCCTTATTTATGGTTGAATGAATCTTTGAAAACAAACAAACAAACAAATAAAAAAGAAAGTCTGGCTACTGGCATAACAGGGGAGCAAGAAAGAACTGAGGGGTGGCTTGAGACTTCCAAATTACTGGAAGGAATTTAACTCATCTTGTAGTAAAACAAATAAAGTTCAACCCTGTAATCAAACTGCTGGTAAAACATTTTTCGGATGACCAGTTTCATTCTTGTTTAAAACTTAAAGCACCATCAGAATCATTTGCTGGTTAATATGAATTGAAACACAAAGGCTGCACGTAGCAAACACACCATTGCATAGTTATTTATAGCGAGAGAAACGTATACACAGTGAAATACACGAAGATGTCAAGTGACAAAAATACACAAAGCCTGTGGTGGTTACAGAGATAGAGCCAATGGCATGACACGGCATGTTACAGTTAATGACAGCAGCACAGCAGGAAAAAGTAAAAGGAGATGAAGCTGGGAGATAACTAAGACAAGTGATGAAGAAAAGATAGGTGACAGGCTTGGGAGAAAATAGGGGAAGCAGATGGTTTGATGAGACAGAAAGAGAGATAGGCAAGACAAGAAGAAAGAGAGAAGGAGGCATAAAAGGTGATGATGTAAAATGGGATACCAGAAAACGTCTGGTACGGCTGAAAAGATCAAAGAATTCCGACTTCCAAAAGCCTGGATGTCAGAGAATGGAGACCAATTTATTGTAGATGGCAGGAAGCCCGACTCCACCTGTAAATTACACTCTGTCAGCTGAAGCAGTGCCGAAACAATACGGCGGGCCCTGATGAAAGCGAGCGCGAACACGGTGGGGAAATGACTTTACATGGAGGGATGACAAAGATTCCACCCTCACATTCCACATGCAGCTTTGTATTCTGCTCATGGAGTCCACTTGGTATCAGTGAGTGAAATGCACTAATTATTGTTAATATGATCGCAGGTATGGGCAATTTATCATTGTTAGCCGCTCAGCCACAGCCAACTCAATTCTCTCTGTGTGCCGGATAGGGGTAAAAATTAACCAGCATATAATTTGTTCAAACTTTATTTTCTCTCTGCTTGGATGGTTGGTGATTATCATCATTACTGTGATTATCACTCACTTGGCTCTTGTTGTGTTTGTTGTTCGCGAGCATCCTTTGCCTCCCTGCTTGTCCCATCTGATTGTGCAGATGTATTGCAGTTTAGTTGTTTTTCTCCCTCCTAATAGAACCCTTATGACATTTATGCAGGCGTGTGTATCCTTTGTTGTTTCTGTTTTTTTTGTTTTTTTCCCTTTAAAGGTGCAATCTTTACTTTGGGAACGTAGACTAGAGAGGGAGGGGGAACGCGCAAAATATCCTCTACTGGCTTGACATTGAGCCTGTGCTCTTGAAGATGAAAGATGACACCTCACACGCGCACACGCACATATTCAAATCACACACTGGATATATTTCCAGGCATTAACAATGCATAGTGAGACAATACTACAAAATTCAGTTTGAAAGTCTGAACTCATTCATTTATTTAATGGATGAAAGAGCTGCTCTGGAGGTATTCACTTTTCTCGTTTTTCTTAAAGTTTATAATATATACATGTGGCCTCTTTTGTTTGAGCGCCCAGTGCAGTTCTTTCTATATGGAAACATTGACATTACAGTAAAGTACATTTCAAATTAACTCCCCTTAAAAAAAACATGTATTCATAAGCAAACAGATTTGAAGCGAGCACATTTACGGACTGCTAATATATTTACAACTGTGAATCAAACAGCTGAGTTACTGAACAAGGTCCCCGTTCTGCAAAGTGCTCTACATTGTTCTCATTCAGCCATTTAAATGCCTCCAACAGTGGAGCATTGTGCCCACAGGCACTTTGGCCTGTGTGGGGTTTTGGGTTGCAAACCCTGCAATTAGAGAACTACCTGCTCCACCAGCTGAGCCACAGCCGCTCTGCTTGCACGCGTATGTGCATGACATTTGAGTAAAAGCAGCAGTCTTCTTGAAGTCACTTGCGAACCCCGAGCAGCTTTTTTTTCTATAAAGCTGTCAAAGCGAAATGGGCACTCGGTGCCCAGTTTTTGTACACGAGCAGAGATGGGGCCTGTCTACAAAGTGACAAATTGATACATAACAGCAAAGATTAGAGATGTTGAGGTGGAACTGATGGCAAACCACATGCAGTGACAGTAAAGTGCCTTATTTTTATTATTTCTCCCCCTCCCCCCCTCGATCCTCTCTCATTCTTGTAACAAACAGACCAGTGAGAGGTCTCTGATAAAGAACAAGAGAAATGAGAAAGTACTTCTTTTTGGGCTTTTGAACATCAGCTTCACGAGAATCAGGGTATCAGGGTTAGAAAAGATTTCTTCGAGCTCACGAAGCTGCCATAATGAATCTCGCTTAGTCAGCATGAGTGATGCTGAGAAGCCATTATCCAATCATGTTCAAAAACAGTGCTCATGTTTTGACAAAACATAACCTTGATGGTGTAATTGATCTTAAAAGAAATTGGATGATTAACCCTACTGGGTAAGGTTTTGGGGGGGGTGAGTCAAACACAGCTGACACGTATGATTTGTTGTGGCTTTGTGAATGAATGTGTTGATGTTGACACAAAACTGCTATCTAGAAACAATAATCAGACTCAACAATTGCCAATTGTTGGCGCTAATCTTCAAGCACGTAATGACAGTTTAAAATGGTCATTAAACATACAGTGTGGTGTCAAACAGCGGCTATGACAGTAATTTAGCTTGTAACAACCAAGATTTACCAACTTCTTCAAAACAAGATTAGTAAGATCAGCAGCCCAAAGGAGCTAATTTGGCCTCCTGCTTAAGCATGTAATATGTATTTTTAAGGATTTCCTTTGATATAGACTACAACTGTTAATTAGCTAATGTATCTAATTAGCCCACTGTTACCATTAGCCGTTGTCACACACCGAAACAAGCACAAACCTCCGCCATGGCAGCTCGCTCTCTGGGCACTACCTCCTTTTAAAGGAATAATATTGTGTTTCGTATATTCTCATTTTCATTGTCTTTGTTCTTTTTAAATGTACATTTAAGAACTTTGTAGTGCATTAACAACAAGTGTAAAGTGCAGGCTTTTGTTATTTGTGCTGCTGAAGCTCAGTTTAATGCACTTGACATCATTTTGAGTGTGATTATTTTTTTTTAATTTTTGTGTATTTAGCACATGTGTAGCATTTAATTCATTGGTTAGTAAAACGCCCTTTAAATATTTTAAGTGGTCCTCCCAACGTTCAGTAACATTACAGATGCATTTAAATAGTATTTGAGCTGTTATGAAGGTCAAGAGGTTCAGAGTAACCTGACATTTAGAATCCCCTATATGCCATGTTTTTATTTTTCAATGACATTCTTTATAAATCAGGCTGCTATTAAATCTATTGGATTATGTGTGTACACAAAGGACTCGCCTCCAGATTTAAAGAGGGAAAAAATTCAAAGTTAAAGTGGTTTCCATTCTCACACAGAGCTTATTCAAAAACAAATAGCATAAACAGTTTCTTCTACTGTTGTTTTAAAGTCACATTTTCTTTCACTTTTTGAACAGATTTGGACAGAAGCCCCTGCCTGGTTAAGATGAGAAAAAAAAACAAGGATTAATTTTGCCTTGTTAAAAGTTTATTTGAAGTATTTCTTGCTTCCTTAATAAGAGAAGAAAATACCAAATTACTACCAAATCTGCTCAAATAAGTAAAGAGGACAGACTGCTCATCATTAGTTTGATACATGATGGACAATTAAATTAAATTTACAGAATTCTCAAAGTGTCTCCAAGTCCAAAGTGCAAAGAAAGTATCAAAAGTTGTGTTGGAGCTGTCTCTCATGTGGCCCGCCCCAGGAAAGAAAGACCAAGAGTTAACTCTGGTGCAGAGGATAACTTCATTAGACTTCCAAACTTCAGAAATCACCAATTACGTGCCTCTTAGATTAGAGTCTGCATTAATGCCTTTCAAAGTTCAGGGGGCACAGACATCTCAACGACTGCTGGGAGGACACTGCAGGAATCAGAGCTTCATGGCTGACTCGCCACAAAGAAAGCCTGCGGGGGGAGTCCAGTATGAAGGAGAGAATCGCTTAGGACAAGAAAAACACAAGAAATTAGACATCAAGTCAGTTAAAGTCTGTACTTTGGTCTGAGGGGACAAACGATGAGGTCTAAGATTCCAGAGACCACGTGT